>BMAW01099241.1:0-10148 GCA_019974015.1 Nephila pilipes | reverse complement strand
AAACAATTATTTTTTTCGAATGTAAAAAGGTCACATCAATAAAACTGTATAAAAAAAAAACTTAATTTGGCGACAAAGCAGTAAAAAACTGGAAAAATATTTGTATTCTGGACGTAGCGGTACTTCAAACTGCTCTAGTAAGCGGTTTTTTAGAGCTGTATAAGGACACGAGGGCGGTCCACACACTATATCCGTAGCATGCGAAAGAGCTTCAGGGTCCAACGATGCAACCAAATGATCAAATTTAATTTGTTCGACCTTAATGCCAGCTAACCTAAAACTAGCTTCAAGCTGCATTAAAAAATAGCTTTACATTACGAGGCCAAAAACTAGGAACCTTAACAGTAACTCTATCACAACCATTTCTTGAACCCACAGTTCCTTCACTTTTAGTACCTGTACCCTCTTTACTTTCAAGCGACATCTCAATCTGAGCAAGTGTGAGAATGAGTGAGAGATCGTGAAGTTTATTGGCGCAACAGGTGAGAGTGAGAATGTAAAGGCCACTGGCAGAAGAGCCAGATGTAGCTAAATCGACATCTCAAAGCGACCATTAGCTACAAAAAGTAAAAATTTTGCTGACCAATTTCCTGCCTCAGAGGTTCGAACCATAGATAATGTTACCAATTCACAGGTCTCATGGAGTTTTCGCCGGTCAACAAATCTTTCCAACTCGCTTCAAAGTTTGACGGCAAGTTGCTCAGCATCCAATTAGCCTTTCCAGAATGCGTCAACTCTTATTCCTTCAACGGGTCACCAGCTTATGGGAAAGGGAAGTGTATAAGACCGTTAATTCCCCATAATTTCCTATCAGGTGTGCAATAGACAAACAACTGTGAGAGGCAAACAGATACGAGATGCAAATAACTATTTTTTTTTATTTCAAACTTAATAATCATAACTTTAAAACTTAACATTACCAACTTTAACTAGAAGTTAAAACTCGACCTTCACAGGTCCGAAATCTGCGAAGAAAGTGCTTGGAGAGAAGATCGTTCTCTCCTTATCTTCAAATCTGCTTACCGCTGCGCAGTCAAAAATGACGTAGGAAGCAGCCACATTGATACGGTAAAAACATGATTTCTATTCTTATAATTTAAAAGTCTTATGTACGTAAACTGTAAATTTTGAAGTACGCATCGGAATTCAAATAAATAACTTACGATGTAATATTTTAACTATGTGTAAGAAAATATGATGATTAATTTTTCGTTGATTAATACTAATTACATTTTAATTTTCGTATCATTTAATTATTAGTATTTAATTCGATAAAAATTGTTATTTAACGAAAACAAGTAATTTTAAAGGACAGCAATTCATATTTTAACAATTTTTTTTTATATGAAATCAACATATTCGTAAAAAAAATTACTCTAACAGTACTATCAAACGAGTAAGTAATGCACTTTTGGTTTGTATGTAAAGAGGATTTCTTCTCTGTTCGAAGTACATTATTGTGTGGTTATAAGATTATAGATAAGTTTTTTTTAAGTTGTTAAGTAAAAATAATTTATTCTTGAATTTGTCTGAAATATATTTTAGGAAACTTTTTTGATATTTATCGCTTTCTTAAAAAATTATATTTAAATTATTTTTATTATTAGTTATAATTATGGAAACTGCGTAAATGCTTTTTTTTTCTAAAAAAATAATAAGCATATATAGTAAAAATAATATAATACATCTAAACAGCAAAATATTCAGATATTAAGAAATTGTATGGCAGTGGATTTTAAAAAGTCTCTGGTAGAATAATGCATTCATTTTAGGGTTTTCTAAAATGACAAAAATAAAGTAATAATTCTTACTTAATGAATAAAAGATAAAAAAAAGCACAATGAATTGCAATATCTTTGTATTAAAAGCAGTTTCTGTTCAATTGTAAAAATAATAATAATTTCGGAACCATATATTTTGCGAGAAAAATAGATAATATTTATCGTTATTGTCGAAATTTTAAATCAATTTTTCTCTACTTCAGAAAATTTATAAAGTAATGTTTTTAATTAGATTAGTGCAAGATATTTATTGTTAGTTTCATGTAATATAATGAAAACTCATTGGTAACAAAAAGAAAAAGTCTTAAATTTATTTTACCTATCCATATAAAACACATTTGGAAAAGAATTGTTTGTAGAAATTCTAACTTAATATTTTTTCACATATTAACAGTATGTTTTCAATAAACTTAATTGTTATTATTTCATAATTTAAGGGTTTTTCTTATACTAAACAGTACGAAATACATTTAATCGAAATATACTAATTCATTTAACTAAATGTTGTTGGAAAAAGATGCAAACATGAAGAAAAAAATTAGGTGATCTGTTACAATATAAAAAATAAACTTGTTGAATGTTAAACAAGATTGTTAGATTTTAAAGAAAGAAGAGTGAGCTTTCGGAAAAGCTAAATATGTGTGAGTGTAAGTTAATCCGTTCCCTCCCATCGTATAAAATGCAATGCTCTCGCGTTTTCCCCTCCTATGCCCAGCGTTTTACATTAGATACGCTCCGAAAATTCTTGCTGCAGACCAACATATCAATAGAGATACGCTTGATGAGAACGCTTTATTTGATTTTTTTAATGTTACTATATTTTGTTACAATACTGCGAAATCTAAATAGATGGGTTATTTGGAATGTTGACCATGGTGAAATAGTCTTGGATTTCTCTTCTGGTTACCAAGTGGGGGGGGGGGGGTATTTGTTAAAAACACCTCTTTAAATGAAATGACATGATTTAAAGGGTGTACTTGTTTTCGGTTTCCTTTTTTCTTTCTTGCTTGCTTCTTAAAATTTCGAAGGAGAATTTATGGATGTTTATGGGGGTTAGGGCTCTTGGTAGCAAATACATTCAACTGTTTCTCTGTTTAAGTTGTTTTTTTTTGTAGCGAACGTCATGACGAAAAGAAAGTATTTATCTGAAAATGAAATTTACGAAATAATGAAGGAATCTGACAGCGATGTTAGCGAAAATAATTCAAATCTGTACATAGCCATTAAAAAAAAAAGGACGAAGATGTGCCCTTTGCTCAAAATCTTGCGTGAAGCGTCAAAAGTTGACATAATTATGTATCAGTCATATGAAAATGGATTATTTATCGAAGATTTTTTTTTCCATATAAATACCATACAGCAAAATAAGATTCGTTTTTTATATCTTAATATTCCATTTAATGGTACATCATTACACCATGAAATTTATGTAACAAATGTAAATATATTTTGTATTTTCTGAAGAGATATAATTTTTTGTATAAAACATAAAATTTTTGAATAAATAAATCATTTTTTTTTCTTTCGTATGTATTAAGTTTAATGCATTTTAAATAATATATGTGAAAACCAAAATATGCTATTGAGATATAAATTTTAGAGGAATACTTTTCGCGAATTAGGTTTAATATCTGAAATCGTCTGGGCACAGCGTGACACTCCACGGTAAGGAGACACAAGCCCAGACGAGCACTTCTTTTTCCTCTCTTCGGTAGTGAAAAGGTTAGAGGAACAAATAGTTCAAGAAAAAAAAAAACTTGTCATAAATTATTTTTTAAAAATTAAACTTATTGAATATTTTACATTAAATAAGGTTGTGTTAAACATCAAAGAATATATTTCTATTCGTTAAATAAAAAAAAGGTGTTATATTCCTTTCCAATTCATAGAAAAGTATTTTGCTAATAGTATACTTATAAGAATTTTCAAAGAATGTTAAGATGTATAATAACAATGGTTACATAAGAAGGTAAAATTCCAGATATAGGGTGTTTTAAAAAGCGTTTCTTTTCAAATATAACAAGAATAATCATTTCGTTACGATACAATATACGCATACAAAAGTTTTAAATTTCTAATAAATTTAATTTTATCAAGTAAAAATAATTTTATGACCATTGCAAGTACTTATATTCATGGAAAAATGAAAAAAGCGCATAAAACAGAATATGAAAAAAAAATCCAATTATTCAGATTAAAATATATTCATTCTGTTCATTCAAACGAAAAAAAAATATTAAAAAATTATATCCAATTCAACAACTTTGACCGGAAAAAGTAAGAACTGCCAAGTCATTTATTTAAAATTGCATTTCTTCTAACTCGTGTAAACAAACAACTTTTAATTTATCTTGATTAAAAGTACAACAAATTAACAAAGTTAAACAAATCAACTCATCAGTAGGAGGGGGGAATTCAAATTAGAAACGCAAGAAAAAAAATTAAGAAAGGAAAACAACTCAACTCAGTAGTAGGAGGGGGGGAATTCAAATTAGAAACGCAAGAGAAAAAAACTAAGAAAGGGAAACAACTCAACTCATTAGAAGGAGGGAAGCAACTCAACTCAACTCGACCACCTCAAGCAGACTTCTGCAGCCTGTGCAGACTTTTATCGCAGAATCGGCTTTTTCTATATACTATTATATAAAATAAAAATACTAAATCAACGCAATTTTTGCAGCATTTTTCGTCTTAACGAACTATTTAGTGAATGTGTAAACTCTTCAGCTGAAAAAAAAAGCCTAACTACTATTTAAAACTCTTGAAGAGTTTCATACATTTCGTGATTTCTGTTTATGTAAGACTTAAAGTAATACCTCAATCCATAGGTAAATGATATATTTTAAATTCTATTCTTCAGATTTCTGTTCGAAAGTTTAATTTAGGATAAATATATGGCATCATATTTGTATTTAAGTTAATTACTGGTAAAAGCAGTCTTCAAACATGTAAGCTAAAAATTGAACGATAGTAGATCGAAAAGTATTCCGCTACAGCAATTTAAGGATTGACGAATTCTGTTGTCCCTTTGCTGACTTTTTTTTTTTTTTTTGAAATTTTTTTGCTACAAAAAATGTTATAAAAGAATTCAAATATGCTTGTTTACATTTTTCTATTCTAATATTCCGAATTAAAACTATCATACATTCAAAAACAATATATCGACTGTCAAGTACCATCGTAGACATGAGCACATACCAGTTTCAAATATTTAGAGAAAGACAACAGTGAATTACGGTTAGTTACATAGAAAAACCATGGTACGAGAAGTCTTCCCCCCATCCGGAATGAATTTTACATGACTGGGTCGTCAAATGGCGAAAGGAATTCCGGATAGAATTTATATGGGACAGTTAGTGGAAATCCACTTTCTGACTGCAAAAGCAAAAGCCCTTTTCTCATCTTTTGTCGAGTTCTGATGGTTGCATGGACATAAATACCATCAAAACATGAGCGCACACAGAATACTCGTAGTTTCAATAATTTGCGCATGTAGAAATAAATTATTACAATATGTCAACTCATCGCAATGTTAGAAGTGGCACATGCTTCCCGGAGACATGCCATACTATTTATGTAAACATATTAGAGCATGCATCATATCTATGAATTTTTAAATTTCTCCATGTTCAGAAAATAAAGCTCAAAAGTTTGCGTTTTGAGGTATATACAAAGGGTTTTGAAAGTTTAAAGAGCTTGCATGGTAAAAGTATAGTTTGATAGAAATTAAACATATGTAAGAATAATTTGTCCTCAAGTAATTATTAACACATTCGTAAAACTTATTTTTGAAATAAAATAATCTGTAAAATATTTATCATGCTTTATATAATTTAAAAAAAAAAAAAAAAAAAGATTTTTTATGACACATATTTTTTGAGTTTTTTATAAATAAAAAACTCATAAAATATGTGGTACAAAATAAATGTGGTAATAATAAAATATGTGGTACAAAATAAATGTGGTAATAATAAAATATGTGGTAAAAGGAATTTGTAAGAAAATTTACCATTTCCATGAGACAAATTCCTTTGGTATGTATCTCAAGAAAATGATGTAGTTATCATAACTACGTCATATACCATTGAAGAGTATTCGCGGATTTATTGTTAATTTGTGTTATGCAATAATAATAACGTATTTTAAATGTATTGGTAGAGGAAGAAGAAAGAAGAACATATTAAAGAGAAAAGTATACTCTAATAATTATCCAAAATTTTGGAACCTGAAAAAAAATTCCTTATAAAATTTAAAAGAGAAATAGAATGAAATAGAAAACAAATTTAATGAATGCTTACCTTATACAATTGCAAAACCGTTCCTTTAGATATGCCCATATTCATTTTTTAAATTGGGATTTATAAGGTTCAGGAAGCAAAACAAATATTGTAAATAATTCCTCCAAGAAATATTGTTTTCACACTTACGTTAACTGAATATGCTTATTAATATGTTACAACAATAGAGTTACAGTGCCAGAATATAAAAGAAACATACGGTTGAAAAGAAGTATGCTTAGCGTTATAATGAATCAAAGTAACGTGATCCAAAGAAATTCTTGAAAAAAAAAAAGATTTAAATGCTTCAAAAATAACAACTTAATCAAATTAAACAAATATTTCGTGTCGAAACTCAATTCTGTGCTCACAAAATATGTTGTCATTCCCTCATAAATCTGAAAGGAAGGAGATGTTTTAAATTGTGGTGAAACTTACTAGAATTTCTTTTTCGACATTTTAGAAAAACTTTCATATTTCCTTTCTGCGTTTGAAGATGAGGATATTTCTTTTCCCTTTCTATAGCGAAATAAATCTCCATTCTTCCAAACGCACAAAATTCATTTTAAGAAACATTTTTGTTTTAAATTTAAAGGTTTTTTAAAAAAAAATTCTGAGAATTTTTATTACTTCTAACATATTTATTAAATTTACACATTCAAAAACTGATAAAGTTGTTCCTCTCTGATAATAAACCAATAATTTAAAATAACTGAGTAACCTTAACTATTCAAACATATTACACTTGTATTGCAGTAGTTCACAGAAGAGATTTAAAAATTCGTATTTATATTAAACATGAACAGATTGGAGTTTAATAGAACGAAGCTGTTTTAAAGTAAAGGTATTTCAAATAATTGCTTAAAGTAAAACTAATTAAAAGCAAAATCCTTGTTATTAATCAAGAAAGAGTCATATACTAAGTTGAAGAAAATAAGCTAATTAGAGAACAATTAACAACAAAAAATTCTTTTAACTTCTTTATACTCAAAATAAGTTTCGGAAGAAATTTATTTGAAAAAAAAAACCACGGTCCCACTTCTCATTCTTTTTACATACAGATAGAATAAATATTTTTTCTCTGAATATAAAACCAGGAATCAGAGACATGTTTTTCAACCATTGAATAAGTAGGAAAAAATATTTTCAAAATCAATTCTGCAAAATTTTGAGAATTTGAATTTCTTGCAAAATTTATCTCCTAATCTTTCATACAGAAATCAGCATATAAATTGAAGAAAAAATATGTTGAACTTAAACATTTAAAACTCTGGTATTTTATTAGTATGCAGTATTATTTTTTACTATCTTTATATTAGCCATTTTTCTCTTATTATTATATAATTGAATTACATTATATTAGTTTTTTAATTGATTGCAATGAATATTGACATATATACTTTAGTGTCACTGATTATTAGATAGAGTGATTTGTTTCCCAATTTGCTTATGTAGTTATGTCTCGAAAATTTAATTGCACAATAAATTATTTTAAAATTGTACTTTAAGTAAGTGGTGTTTTTCATTACAAGTTATCCATTATATGGAAATGTCATTAAAAATCTAAATGTCATAAATTTTTCCAAACATTCATACATCTCAAATATTCAGAACTCTATTAAGAAGTCAAACATGTATTGCATCATGCGCCTCTTTGCATAGAACAAATGAAAAAAAAAAAATTAATGAGCGCATTATTTTAGCAAATCAATTTTAAACTCCTAAATTTATAATACGGTGATTTATGTGGAAAAAATTTCTTGAAAAAATTGATTAAAAAATTGATGGGGTCTAACGAAACTCGAAAATGTCGGGAAAAAAGTTTGAGAAATTCAAAAAATACAGTTATTACATTTGATTTAAATTGAAATATACTCATTGTCAAAAGAAATTACGCTAACCAAGAAATATTTGCCACAATAAAACGAAATTTCACATATTTAAGTACATCGTTTATGTAAATAAGTAATTACAAAATTAAAGCAAAATGTATAATATATTGTTGAAAAAATTATAAATGATTGGAGGTTGAAAAATGAGGGGCATGTAAAATATGGTTTCAATTAACGATGACAACTTTTTACAAATATTATAAAAATTTATCAAAAGATTTAGACATGAGGTTGAATCCGCAACACAATGAACATTTAAAACCTTGTAACAATCCCCGAGAGTTGAATTCGTTTTTGCTCTTATGTCACGCATTTGGCGCAGAAGAACCCTTGGCAAAGCTGAATATGCGCCAAAAGGGAAGCTCTAGCGCTAACATCCTGCCGAGCCTTGAAATATCATATCAAAACAACAAAAGGCTGACATGAATATGAAATACAAACTATTTACATAACAAATATTAGAATTATAACTCAATCAGTAATCCAAAGCAATAAAAATAAGATTTCAATTTGGCAATAGAAATATTGCACCTTTCTTAACACATAATGTTTAAAATAGCAATTTTTGAAATGAGTCCTTTCACAACATTACCATTTGGCAATTTTAACTGAACATTTCGAATTTCACCATCAATACCTGGGTATGTCTGAACTATTTTTTCCATAATCCAAATAGCTATCAGAAGATTATCCTAATTTAGCAATAAAACACTTTAAATCTTTACATTTGATTCATCAAATTGCCATTTACTATGTGATTGTAAATTGTTAAGATAATGCTTTATCCACGGCTTTCTAATATTTTGTACAATTTGAGCAATTTTTCTATATTTATCAAGAGTATTAGTATTTACAGAACATAAATTTAATTCAACAATTGCACTTTGAGCTCTTCCGTGGAAAGAAAGTAAACACATGTTAAGATTTCAAAGTTTTCATTTTCAGATGAAAGGGGGATGAGAGGTCACGCGAATTCAAAATTCCTTCAGTTAGAACAAACAAGCTCTGCTTATTTATTTTGCAATCCAAGGTGAATGAAGCTCCACGCCCTCTGGTGACATTGCACAATGCACAATCTCACTGTATTTCTTGACATTTATATATCTACCTGACAAGTACATTCATGCCAAGTTTCGTAACAATACCACTCTTACATCTTAATGCGCAAATTTTTTATGGCAATTTTCCATTTGATAAATTGGAATAAATTGCATAATTTATTCACTGACATTAATGAAATTATTTTGATGTTGTTTGTTTAAGAAAACTTAAAATACATAAAATATTTATTTTATTTATTTATATTTTTACTAGTAACATATGCAAAATAATCCAATTTCTAACAAAATATTACTGAATTTGATTAATTTAAAAATATTAAATTTTTCCTTCAAACGAAATTTTCTTCTTATCTAATAGATCTTTGTAAATGGAAATGTTTCTTTTACAGGTTAAAACAACATATTTAAATTTATATTTTTTAGTACAGGTATGATACAACAAATCCAAAGTCAACACCTTTAAATATACATTTATTTTTAATTTTTAAATCTGATAAAAACTTAAAAATATGATAAGAAATAAGTTTTAATCCCATGAACACGACTAGAAAAGTAAGCCAGAAATTATTTCTTCTGATTAAAGAAATAAATTTATTCCGATGATGACCAAACAGAATAAATAAAATTATCCGGTTAAAAATTAGGAAGAAAGAAATTTATTCATATAATGGAAAACGTAAGGTAATAATTTTTTGCCGTAAACAGCAAAACAGAAATTCAAAGTACGAGAATACCTATTTTAGAGATGTTTCCATTCACATCGAATGTCAATCTTAAAATTTAGTATAAAAAATTAGTAGCATTTCAGGAAATTAATTTTTGTTATGTGATGGAAGGATCTATTATTTGCGAAATGTACAAATGCATCAATACATTATTTTTTTTATTTTTTCGAAGCAAAAGTAAATTTCATGTACAGAAAAAATTAAATATAATTAACATTCAACCCAATTAAAATGTTCTGAGTCAACTACAATAACATCGAACTACAATAACATCGAACTACAATAACATCGAACATAAATATTAAATATATGTTTTAAAAAGTAGCAGCAAATTCTTGAATGAATTGATGAAGAATGGCGGTTACATGTTTTGTCATATGGTAATAATGCTTCTCCATTTTTCTATTTTTTT
>BMAW01099231.1:0-17133 GCA_019974015.1 Nephila pilipes | reverse complement strand
AATTTGTGAGTAATATGTTGCTTTCTTTCATTTTAAATTTTGCTAAAAATTTTCTCAAATTTAGTTCTTATCCTAGCTTTATAAATTTTTTGTCTTCAATTCAGTTTTATTTTTTAAAAAATTTCTTTATCCCCTTCTAATTGAAATACAAAGAGTTTATTAACCACTGGTAAAAATTATTTTTACGCATACTTAAGCATACCTGGTCGTTTGTATATTGTGTGTTTAAAAGAACTTTTTGATGTTATGAAGCCACCATAAACAAGAATACATGTCTTTCAGACAACATAAGTCTCATGACACAAATACATATATAAGACAGCTGCTCATTTGAGCTAGCTATATTTTGTCCACTAAACATTTGTACATAAACATTGTACACAAAATATGTACATAGTCCAACACTGTACACATGTATAACACAAACAGTATGTGAAATGTTTAAGAATGTATTACAGTGAAATGTTTGTTCAATAAATACTGTGCTAAATAAAATGCCTGCTGTTTGTTGTAATATATATGATTTGTTTACTAGTAGTACTTTTTTAAATAATTAAATATAATTGTTACTTTAGTTTTTTTTCTGGAGTTTTTCACATAGAAATTAAAATTATGAATCGAGAGAATAAAACTAATATTACTCTTTGATACTCATAGAGGTGGAAATTACCAATGTAATTGGTTTGGAGAAGGGGGAGATTCATATACAAGATTCTCTAGATTTTCAAAAATTTCATTTGAAAGTATTTATATTTTATAAGCTGAAGTATGGTGTTTATTATAGAATAATTCTTTTTTCCCCCTGGGTATTAATTTTTTTAAAGTTTTAAATACTAACAAGGATATGTTTTTTGTTTATTGTATGATTTTTGTTTCTAGTTTTAATATCACACATTTCCAATGGTGATAAAAGTTTGTTACTTAAGTTACAAATCTAATCAAATTTTCAGTTTCTTCTATGTATAATAACAAAAGAGTTGGATGCTTAATATTTTATAGATATCCCAATTTATGTGGTGCTTTTAGAATGAGCTGTAGCCAGGGTAGCCTTAGTGGTCATGGTTCCGGATTCGTGGCCGGCGGTTTTCGTTCAGTCGCGGGTTCGATCCTTGACTACCAAAGACCCGCCGTTTAGACGTGGCCCGAAGTCCTTGTTGGCGTGGTGAAGAAGTTAGGAGAAGGGGGTGCCGCCTCAGGTGTCGCCCTCGTCACTTGATCGAGGTTCAAAATTATGAGGTCCGTCGCTAATAGCCCTCTTGTTGCTTCTAGTGCGACGTTAATAAAAACTAAACTAAATCACATATTGCTCTTGGTTAAAATTGTGTGGAGTACTTCAAGGAAGGAAATTTTTTGATAAATGAAAAAATGCGTGTGAATAAATGTGAAAAAAATAGTCAAATCTCTTTGTATGTAATATACGATTTTTTTCCCATCGAGTCTAAATTACATGGTTATGTGAAGGCAGAATTATGTGGCTGTGGCAGTTTAAGGGTCATGATTGCGTCTGCCTGTTTTCGTCGAGTCTTGATGCCACTATAGACCCATCTTGTAGCGAGGCTGATGCACATTAAATATGTTGAGGCTTAAAGTCCTCCCATTAGTGTGGTTTAAAAATTAGGAGAGGGAAGTGCCATCTCAGGTCACTTGACTGAGATACAAAATTTCCAGACCCGTCGCCAATAGCCCTCGTGTTGCTTCTACTGAGATATTAATAAAACCAATCGAGGCAGAATCTGCAATGTGACTCAGAAATACGTTGGAGTAGACACCTAGCAATTGCAAAAAATTTTTCTTTGTCAAACTATGAAAAAATAGATTACTATAGAAGATTGTTTTATTGGAGAAAAACATTACCAAAAGCTCTGTTTGTAGACATTGTTGTCACTTATGTTTCGATTTCTATTAGTTTCGACAAGAAAATTCTTGCGCTGCTAGAAACAACTGATAATTCACTTCAATTAGCGGACTACGGCAGTAGTTGCCAAAACATTCCATGAACACTTCAGACTCCCAACATCTAAAGAAAAAAAAAAAATTATGAGACTATAGACTTGTTAACAATTGTTTCATTGAAAATGAAGGTTCTTTACTGGATATTGATAAGTGCAGAACTCAAAATATTCCAAGTTATTGAAAATTTAGGTGTAAATGTACCATTCAAAGTAGAGATGATAATGATATATTAGTAATCAAAAAGTAACAATAAAATGGACGTCTATGTAAAACATGCGTAGTGTTGAAGAAAACCATTGCATTGTTTGCAATAGTAGAAATGTTTGGATTTGTTGATCACCGACGTGGAGCAACTATTCTCTTTTTTCAATGTAATTTTCATCAGAACAATAAATATTGAAGTATTTTAGCTTAATGCAAGAAAAAAAAAAGCTGTAAACATTCCTTTATTCGACTTTGCTTTCTCCTAAAAGTTCTCTGAAGGTGATAATGCATCGGGGATCAATTTGGAGTAAATTCCAGAAATCATGTGTGTGGATAGCATGATTCACGCAAGTTCACTGAATGTGTTCCAATATCTACTGAAGATAGAGCAAACTGCGTTATCCCGTAATTGTTTAATGGAAAATAATGTTGGAATAATGGCTCATGGAACTTGTTTAAAAAAACAGGAGTTATTATTCCTCTGAATCTCCTCTCCTTTTTATTGTCTAATGAAATGTATAAATGGTCGGTATGTTCTCCAAAATTTTTCAGATTTTTGTTGCTGTAAAAGTTGCAATTAGTTTTTTTCTAGTTTTGATAATCATGGATGCCTTCTGAGGTTATCCACTTGATATTTACATCGAATTCCGTAACTGCTCTTGGGATTTTATCCATTTCATCATTCCAAAAAAAAAAAATGATTGAGTGATCCGGAATTGGAAAAAAGTCATTTTGCGTTTTTAATGTGATTGTATTAGGAACTTGGCTTTTAGATATACCTTGTTTAGGTAGGTTCGGGCATCGCGACCCCTAGATACTTAAGTGGTCTTTCACTTTCCCATGTGATTTGCTGCCTTTTGGTTATTATGGGCGACGCTAACCGCGATGTACTAGCCATCCTTCCCTATTTTCGACCCTCATTCTTGTCGCTTTTTTTTTTCTTTTTCATTTTTCTCTCAGGGGCTCATTTTCGGTTGAATACGGGAGATCACATCCCCAAGTGTGGAAGAAAAGCTTCGTTTCAATTTACGTTGCAGATTCCCATTACAGTTTATAAAATTCTATTTTGGCTTGCGATGGTGAAGTTCTATGGCGCGAGAGCCAGATGTGGCTATGCTGCACCAAACAAAGTGAGCGAGTATAAAGCAAGTAAAACGTAAAAGTGTGATCTAGACGTGTGAAAAAATAGAAAGCAAAATTTTGGTTGACAAGAAGGAGGTCGAAAATAAAGAAGGATTGCTATGGGTATCCCGGGGACGCGTCACTCGTGTTTACCAAAGACAGTAAACCTCATGAAAAGGGAAAAGATTGCTATGGTTCCTCGGGGACATAATGCCCGTACCTACCGAAAGAAGGCAGAGGGACGCGGTAGCCTAGTGGTCAAGGTCGTGGACTAGTGGTTTTCGTTCAGTCGCGGGTTCGATCCTTGGCCGCCAAAGACCACCGTTAAGCCGGGGCTGATTCACGTTAAATCTGTTCGGGGCCCAAAGTCCTCCCGTTGGTGTGGTGTGGAAGTTGGAAGAGGGAGGTGCCAGTTCAGGTGTCTTCCTCGTCACTTGACCGAGGTTCAAAATTACGAGGTCCGTCGCCAATAGTCCTTGTTGCTCCTAATGCGACGTTAATAAAAACTAAACTAAAAACTCCAATCTCTTTTTTTTTTTTTGTATGGAAATCTAAATTCATCAAAATCCTCTCGCTCTGTGGGGTTGGAGCAGAGTATGCCAGATCAGATTAAAACTTAGTTATCAAACAAGTTATAATCATACGAATATTGAAAAATATTAATAACTGTAGATTTGTGTAAGATAAAGGATAAATAAAAGATGGATCTCTTAAATACACATCTCGGCAATCATACATAAAACTTTACAGGGAACGGTAGAAGTTATCACTCTGTAAAAACAAAATACGAGCAATATTTTAGTTAAAGTGTTAAATTCTAATCAAGCTGAAATGACATTAACTTTAAAAAAAATGTAGGTACCCATATAATTACAATTAAACCTCATAACTCTTTAAATTTATTACTTGGTTTATATCGGAACTTCTCTATGATATAGAAAATGATAATTTAGAATCTGTAAAAGACCAGAATATTTGCAACGTCCGACGAATCGCAATACTTAGCGACGGTCAAATAATACTTACAAATCATGAAATCCTCTCTCACCTTTAATACTAATTCTGTACAGTCAAAAGAGCATACTTGGATTAACCGATCCGACCATACATACACAACACTTTGCGCTGTTTCAAATGAAAACGGTTTGACCCTTCTTTAACAGCTTGCCATGGTCAACAAACTTGTGCCCGATATTCCGTATAGGGCACGAAAGCGGAAATTGTAAATGGATAACAGTAAAAGAAACCCAAACCGTTAAAATAAATCAAAATTCCTCATTCCATGAAGCTAAAATCCTTGGCAGCTAAAGACCCACCGTGTAGCCGGGGCTGATTCACGTTAAATCTGTCGGGTCCCAAAGTCCAACTCGTTGGTGTGGTGGGGAAGTTAGGAGAAAGGGGTGCCAGCTCAGGTGTCGTCCTCGTTACTTGACCGAGGTTCAAAATTACGAGGTCCGTTACCAATAGCCCATATGCTCCTAGTGCGACATTAATAAAAACTAAATCATAAAAAATTCTGTTCTTTTGCATGAACTGCTTGCTCTTACCTATTCTAGTTCATTTTTAAAAAACTGTTCTTAAACCTTTTCTTTAATTCACTTGTTCTTTAGATGACTGGAATAAAACTTCAAAGATATTCTAATGAACTTAATGCTATATAATTACAATAAATGATTAGACATTTTAGGAAAAATCAAAGCAATTCAATTTTAGAGTTTTTTTTTTATTAAATTAATACTAAATAGATCATTAATTCTAATTTTATCAGCAGATAGTGAAAATAAAGTATATCTTGTAAAATTCTCAGTACGTGTATTTCTTATATATTTACACATTCAAAATAAATAAATTGAAATAAATACAGCTAAAACGAGAATTTGAAATCATTAAATATCAAACAGTTTTTGTATTATACTGCGTATCGTGAATCTTAGGCAAATGCATTTAATATTTTTATTGCAAAAATTAATTTAAAAAACAAGTTTCTAATGCTTTAATATACAATACGTAAGATATATCTAGCTAAAACATACAAGATAATATATAAATGCTTTATTTCTGTTTGTAGTACCTGTAAAAATTAAATACTATGTGTATAAATTTGTTTATATATATGTGTGTGTGTGTGTAGGATGTCTACATTTTGAGACGCCTTCCAATGATAAGATTGTAAGGTCATCACCAGATGTCGCTGTGGTCATCGACGCTCAGAAGTGGCCGAGCTGTAGGATGTCTACATTTAGAGACGCCTTTTAACTCTAGATGGCACCATGAACTGTCTCTATTTTGTGACCTCTTTCCAAGGGGTTTACATGAGTACCGGCAGACGGAAGGGAGAGGCCAACAGAGATAGTCGTGTGATCTGATATCTGCGTAATATGTATAACCAATAGTTCTGTTTTAAATTTGTGAATACTGTACAATAATATATAGTTTAGTTGAATGTCATCTTCTAAAAGTCCGCTTTGTTTTTGATTATCCCTATATTGTGATAAGTTCTTCTGAAAAATTGATGTTTTTTTTTTTTTTTTTTGCTTGCTAACGTAAAACTAACTCAAAAGTTAATATATTTAATTTGTCTGATAATTTTTTCATTCACTTCTAGTAACGAAAAATTTAAGAGTAGAAAGCTATTATATCTGACCTTGAACCGCTGAAAGAGAGTACTGTAAATTCATCATTTTATGCTGATCCGTTTTTCCTCCCCTTAAAACATTAAACAAGAATTATTACTGATTGTATAGCTCAAGTACTCGTAATTTTTTTTTTCTGTTTATGAAAACGTGTATGTTAATAATTTTTTTTTTGTTTTGTTGATGCAGATATCTTTTTATCTTGTGAATACTACGAAATGATCCTCTTAATTCATTTTGTATTTCACATTAATCTTTAAGTATATACATTTGTTCCGTAATATTTTTTTTTTTTTTTTTTTTTTTTTCAATTTAGAATATATTTCGAATTTTTCCTGTTAAGAAAATTATACATGAAAATTGCTTGTTTTATATATTGAAAAAATAATATCAAAAATTGAAAAGTATTTACTTTATTTTTATTTTGAATGATTTCTTTTTCATTGAATGTTGAAAATCTAATAAGTACTCTAAATATTGCATATTATTTTTAAATTAGTATGTATATCTTGGTTGAGAACGTAAGTTATTGCAAATTTTGCATAAATATTTATTTTAACTTTCGCAGAATCAATTAAGCAAACTCAGCTAAATAATTTCATTCAACTGAATTATAAAACAAATGCTAGATCATTTTTTATTTCAGAATAGCTAATTGTTATAAAATATTTCAAACTTTATTCTCACAAAATGTCTTATTTATTGAAAGGTAAGAAAGAGGACTTGCTTAACATAGCAGAAGAATTAAATTTAGAAGCAACAGCTGAAATGACTAGACCAATGTTGAAAAATTTAATTATACATAGCACAAGGTACAACGAGGAAGACACCAAATTGATGTATGATAATATAATCGAAGAAAGGAAAGAAAAGGAAGAGAGGGAGACAAAGAACAGACAGAGTAGAGGAGACAAGAGCTGGCAGAGAAGAGGAGAGCAGAACTGGATTTGGCAAAGAAGAGGAGACAAGATGAGGTAGAATTCGAGAAGTTAAGAATCGAGGCCCATATTAAGTTGAGACAAAGGACATTGGCGTTAAATACTCGTACACGGAGTAATGAATTGAATAAGTTACTACATAAATTTGATATGAAAGAAGATATTAGTCTACATTTGATATTATTTGAGCGCCAAGCTAATATGATGTCCGTAGCAAAAGAGTTTTGGGTTACGCATCTGTTGGGTCTACTCTTACAAGGAATAACGCAACTAATTGCTCGAGAGCCTGAAGAAAAGGCAAAAGATTATGATCATGTGAAGATACTGCTACTCAAAAGATTCAAATTAACTCCTGAGAAGTTTAGGCAGTCATTTGTCTCTCACCAGAAAAGGGCTGAAAATACATGGCGAGATTTCTACCAAGAAATTCAAACATTCTTTAATGGATGGATTGAGGGACTTAACGTCAAAACCTTTGACCAGTAGCGAGATCTGATAATAGCAGATCAAATGAAGAAAAGAGCTCCAATCGAATTTAAAGAGTATCATTTAAACGAATGGTCCAGTATCAACTCGCCAGAGGAGTTAGCCGAGAAACTAGAGAAATTTGAAGATGTCCAGAGGACAATGAAGCCGAAACCATGCTTCTCACCATCTTTTCGGAAGCTAGAAGCCAGATTGCCGAATAAGTTCGTTAATTTCGGAAGATGTGAAAATCATCACTGGAGAACTGAAAATTTCAATCCTGAAAGAAAATAGTATGAAACTCATCCGAGTAAAGATTTTGAAAGACGAATGCGTAGAAAATATTTCAACTGTTATTCTCCTAACCATTTACGCTACAATTGTCCTGAAGTAAAGAAAGAGTTGGAGCCTGAGAGACCATCGAACTCTGAAGTACAAACCTATTTTGTTGTCCCGCAAAAAGGGCTACATCTAAAAGATATCACACTTGGTGAAAAACCCATTTCCGCTCTTATGGATACTGGTAGTTCAGTTAGTCTCATCCGTGAAGACTTAAGTACAAAGACTGTAGACCAGCAAAAATTTTTAAGAAATGTTTTGTCCTATCTGGAATAGGTAAATCTCAAGTGTTGACGAAAGGTTCTTTTGAATATAACTTCATTATAGACGAAGATCATTATTCCTTAACATGGTATGTTGTGCCGACTAAGCATCTAAACTTCGAAGCTATCATAGGCATAAACATTTTGGAACAAGCTTCTTTAAAGTTTACCGAAGAGGGTGTCGAGTTCCACAAATCTGAGGTAAAAATTATCAAGATCAGAAAGAGAACATTCGCCCTGAAGCAAAAGGAAGTATTCAAGAAATTAAGTCTGAGAACCAAAGAACATATAATAAGAAGAGAAAAAAGGCTCTCCAGTACCAGATTGATGATTTAGTTGCTGTCCAACGTACACAATTTGGTGTAGGCCTGAAACTCAGACCTAAATTTTTCGGACCGTATCGAGTTGCTAAAATTAAGCCCAGATATAGATATGTGATAGAGAAAGTAGGTGACCACGTAGGCCCGAATGTAACTACCACCTCTGCTGATCTAATGAAATACTTCTTCCCTGGGTAGATAAAATTAGACAGCCTTATGTTCTCAATAGCAAACCTTTTTGATTTTCTTAAAGTTTTTATAATCTTTATATTTCATAGTTATATAGCTGTAAACTTGTGTTCGATAAGACTGTAAGGTCATCACCAGATGTCGCTGAAGTCATCGACGCTCAGAAATGGCCGAGCTGTAGGATGTCTACATTTTGAGACGCCTTCCAACTCTAGATGGCACCACGAACTGGAGTTACCGAGTACCGGCAGACGGAAGGGAGAGGCCAACAGAGAAAGACGTGCGATCTGATAGCTCCTTAATATGTATAACCAATAGTTCTGTTTTAAATTTGTAAATATTGTACAATAATATATGGTCTAGTTAAATGTCATCTTCTAAAAATCCGCTTTATTTTTGAATCCAGAAAAACCCTAGACAGCTTTAATACGAGCCATGTACCCCCTTTCTGTAGTTAGGATTCTACATATATATATATAGTAAAAGGAACAAATTATAATACAGGTACACATGAAAATACTTTAAACATTTAAATTCATATTCCACTCTTATTTACTTTCCTATATAAATACACGCAATAATAAGAATCAAAATAAAGAGAACCATAAAAAGTTCTTTGTAAATTTTCCATAGATATGATCAAATCTATCAATATATGTTATTGATTTTTCATCAATATATGTAAATCTATTGTAGCAAAACATCTTCGGGTTAGTCTTGCATTACGAGTATAACCCCTTAAAAACATGTTGATAATCAAGATTATTCTTGAGAGAATTTTAAATGCATAAGCAAAATTTTTATGCATTATTATGCACATCATATAAATTTTTTCCCCCGCTTTCTAATAATTCTCAATAAAAATGAGATAATTTTAGAACTTGTTAATATATTTAAGAATTACAAACTAAATTACATTGAAAATAAAAGAGATGCAATTAAATGTAAAATAATTCAGTTTTTGATCCCATTTGGGTGTGAAACTAATTACAAAATGGACATAAATTGATTAAGAAATGGACAAAAGAACAGAAGACTTACCGTTTGGAGTTACAAATTCCAGTTCGGAATCGTTTACTCAAATCTTAAACATTCCTCAACTTGCACTGGTAGGTCTACTAGAAGATCTATAAAAAAAATCGACCAAAGCAAGTCTTTTAGTTCGAATGCCTGCTTTCCAGGAATGTGCCTGTGGGAAGAGCTCATTCTGGTTAGTTTTTCTTCCCAACTCTAGTTCCCTGGAGCCATTCGATCTAGTTCTTCCGTTCTTATTGTATTCTCGCTTCGGTGAGCACTATTGGAAACTCGTCGGTTTTAAGCTGAAATCGGAGATCCATGTAGTTGGGGGACATCGGTGTGTGTTGTTTAGCCCATTCGTCGACAGAGTGATTTGGCAGCTGGTGGTTAGTTAGTTTCAGTGAGCATTTGTTTGCTTCCAGTATGTATTAATATATCCTGTGTCCTATGATGGAGTACAGACTTCCGCAACACGTCATGTAATAATAGTTATACACCTAAGAAGGCAGAGATCAGAAAACGTTTCTAAATAATTCGCAACAGCAAAGAGCAGATTTCGGCGGACCGTTGGCTGGATTTTTTTTTGTTCTTTTACAGAAGCTGGTTTGGAAGAACAGGTAGATCTTTCAGTCCCCACGTTATAAATTATCCTTTTACTTGAGATGATTGAAAATTGCGAATTTCAAAATTATTACCCATGCACGTTCTTAGAGCAAAGTTAATTCAAACCAACCAAATATTTTTTGCAAAATAGAAGTGAAACAATCTAATCCTTACCTTTCGAAAGATATGGGGCCGCGGTAGTCGAATGGCCATGGTTGCGAATCATGGCTGGTGTTGTATCAGTCAAGTCGAGGGTTCGAGTCCTGACGCTACTGAAGAAAAGATATGCAGTGGTGGAGCTGATGCACGCTGATTCTGTCGAGGCTCCAACTCCTCTCATTGGTGTGATGGGAAAGTTTAGAGAGCGATGTGTTAACTCAAATGTCATCCATGTCACTTGACTGCGGTTTAAAATTATGAGACCCATCGTCAAGAGCCCTCTGTTTGCTTCTGAGTGCGATGTCAATAAACAATCAATCGATCAGTTCTGTAAGCCGTATTTTGGATGCACAGCTTCTATTGTTTTAATTTATTCTTGCTTCGAATTTTTACAAAATGAATTTTTTAAAAATAATTCAATTCATTTTTTTTTTTTTTTTTTTTGTTTAATTTACAACAATGGTGAGTTGAGTTTTGTAATTTCGAATTAAATTTGTAGGACAACTATGCAGTGTGACATCATTTTTAAAATCCCTAAGGAACGTTATTTTTTTTTGATACCTTGAATATTCCATGAGTTGGTCTGATTATAATCGTTTTATATTAACAACTTTCTAATTCCCGTCGACCAAAAATAAGATGCGATACTTTTAAACTAATCATTTCCCGTTCAAATATTGACTCGCGTTAAGTTCGAGGTCTAGGTAATGGAAACAACTCTTCTTATTAGTTACGCCAATGTCTTTGTCCGACTTGCGTAGATTTCTCGGAATGACGTGTATCCTATGCTACTAATTATTTTAAGTAAATGCTAATTGATTAAATTATACTTTCTTAGAATTATTTTACAAAAAATGAATGGATAGCATTACATTCATCTTTAGAGAACTATAAATTTGTAAAGGAACATTTATTTATTATAAATGAACAAACACATGTTTCCTAAATTATGTTTATGCCTCGTGCTCTATCAAAAACTAGGCGCAAAATTTAAAAAAAAAAAACCCATATATTTGAGAAGTCTGTTGCAAAAATTGCTGAGGCAATTGATCTATCATCTGTTCTAGAATTGTTTTTGCATAGACGAGTAATAGATTTTTCTGTATATTTTATCATTGATTGACTTCAAATTCACACTTATTCCCAACTTAAGAGATATAAATGAAAAATATTTAATAAATGTTGTTTTCATCATATTTCGTTATTAACAAAAATAAGAAATATCTTTATTCTGTTTTTATCTTCTAATATTGTATTGCTACGTTATTATTTACCATCACCTTTTTTCCCCCTTAAAAGGTTGCATTCAAAGGACATTAATTAAATGGTTTGATAAAATATAGTACATTTTACATTGAGCTATGTAAATTAATTTTAAGGTTAAGTTAACTGTCACAGTTCTTTCAGATGGACACTCTAATCATGCCAGATGGTCTCTCTCTCTCTGTATATATAATTATTTAGAGCGGCTAATGCAACTATCGTTGTTATCACTCCCTTTAGAGGAAACCCTATTTTTATTTCTTCAGTTTACATCCCCTAAAATTCAAATCTAACCAGCATATTCCCCACTGATTTGGAAGAGATCCTAAATTTAGGAACCCTTAACCTAAGCTGTGGGGACTTTAATGCAAAGAACACCCAATGGGGATGCAAAACTAATCATCCCAGAGGCATTAAACTCTTAAAGTTTGTCGACCAAAATCACATCGAAATCCTAGCTCCATCCAAACCTCTCAATCTATTATCGACCTCATGCTAACGAGCGGCTCCCATTGGCCGGCTCGCCTCCCTTCCCCCGAAGTTTCCTCCGATCACAGGCCAGTCAAAATTCTCATAGACACAGCAAGTAATATCCATAGTAGTAATAATAAAACTTCTACCAACAGGTGCTCTTTTAGTCAAAACTTGAGAAACAATAATTTCACACTCCCAACCATTAAAAGTAAAGGGGAACTGGAAGAGCATGTCGCCAACATCACAAACAACATTATTAATGCTTTCGGAAAAGCTTCAAACATACGATCAACACAAGACACAACTTACATCAGTGTGGAAGTTCGAAACCTAATCAAGTACAGAAATAGAGCCAGACAAACCTAGCAAGTTTCGAACAACACCGCTGACAAAATATATTTTAACAAAATCAACAAATTAATAAAAAGAAAAATAAATACAGAACGAATACAAACTTGGAATTCAACCCTTCCTTTACTAGACTCAGAGAGTGGCTCCCTCTGGGGAGCTACAAAAGAGTTAAAAAACAATAGCTCAAGTGTTTCGACTCTTACCGGGCCCACAGGTAATGCACTGAGTGATAAAGATAAAACAAAAATACTTGCTGATTCTCTTCAAAAACAGTTTCAGCTGAACGACATACAAACGCAAAAACATGACAGGACAATAAAACGTATCGTTCACGGGTATTTGTCAAACGAAAATAACTTTACAACCCCCCTCCCTCACTGTCAACCATCGGAAATAATAAAATATATAAGTAAAATTAAAATCAATAAATCTCGAAGCCATGATAGAATATCCAATAAAATGATTGAAAATCTACCCCTACCAACAATTTTTCAAATTAGTAACATCAACAACTATATGCTAGAATTGGGTCAGAATTCTAGAATTAGCCAATGGAAGACAATCTCAGTTGTCCCAATACGGAAACCGGGTTTAAGATCCCACCATCGCTGAAAGCTACCGCGCTATCTCTCTGTTATCGATCCTAGGAAAGTTAGCAGAGAAGATAATTCTAAATAGATTAATCAACCACCTTTATAAACATAATATTATTATCTCTGAGCAAAATGGCTTTATGTCAGACCTTTCAACTACCCATCAACTCATGCGAATCAAAAATTTCATCAAAACTGGATTTAAAATCGGGAAAAAAACTGGGGTGGTCTTCCTCGACATCCAGAAGGCTTTTGACCGAGTCTGGCATATGGGTCTAATCTATAAACACATAAATTGCAAAATCTCACCTAAATTAATAATCCTCTTGAACTCCTACCTCAAAAATAGAAATTTCATTGTCAAAATTAAAAATACTTATTCCACACAAAGGGAAATAAATTCAGGAATCCCGCAAGAATCATATCTTGGGCCTGCCCTTTTCCAATATTTCGTGAACGATATACCAAAACATGACAACACAATTCTCTGCATGTACGCAGATGACACAGCGATATTTGCAAAACACAAAAATCATAAAGTCATTAAACACCATATTAACAGACATATCGCAAGCCTAGAAAACTGGTTCTCCAAATGAAAAATAGCCCTGAACGTTTCCAAAACGGAGGCTGTCTTCGCAAAATCAGAAACCACACCAAAACCAAATATCTTCATTGAAAACAAACAAATCTCCTTGTCTCAATCAACCAAATAAATTGGTGTCGTTTTAGATAATAAATTCACTTTTAAAAACCACATCTTACACGTTCATGAAAATTTCCGACTAGCCGCGAATAAACTTATTCCCTTAATTCGTCGGAATTCCACATTATCTATTACATATAAGATGCTTATCTATGCACAATATCTGCGACCCATCATAACCTACGCTTGTCCCATCTGGAACCAGGCCATTCAGATGCATCATAATAAATTAGAAATCCTCCAAAACAGTATTACCAGAATGATCGCACGAGCCGGATGGTTCATGCGAAATGAAGATACCAGAAATTCTCTAAATATTTTAAAACTCCAACATTATACAAATTTAGTAACTGAAAATTTCAATAATAATTTAATTAATAATCCAAACCCCTCCAAACAAGAAATGAAAAACTACAAGCGAACCTATGAAGTCTCGAAATAATCACTTAAAATCTCCACTTCTCTCCTTACCATTCCAACAGCGAATAGGAAAGCCCCCTCTGTCTCCTAAAGCAAAAGGAAACTTTTTTCCCTGACCAAAAAACAAACACACTCACAACTTGAGTGGACGCTTCCTGATTGGACAAGCGAAATTCACCCTGTACTCACCCACCTCTCTGATCATTACCTCGCTTGTTTCACCCTGATTCAACAATTGAGTCTGTTTCTTATCAATTTTCTCTTCATAATTTTTAAAAAGTATTTTCACTTTTATTTTTAATTTTAATTTAACTGCTTCCTAAATTTAAAGATTTAAATAATTTAAAAATTCAAATTAACACTCAACACCTTCTTAATTTATTTTATATTACTAATGCAACATCCATTTTTATCATGGGCAAAATAGGAATATCAGATTGAACTCAGATAGGAGATTAAAGCCCACATCGGGCTAGGTACTCCTCTAATATTCTCATTACGTATCATAGTCCAAAACATATGTGATAGCTAATTTCATTATTTTAAATACCCTTGTTTTGATTCTTTATCTTCATAGATACTAATTTTGACCTACATCTTTTTCTATGCATGTTAAATTTTGTGTGAGTTATCCTTTTATTTATTTAAATTTATTTTTCATCATTTCTTATGTTACGTTGCTTTAATGCATTCTACATTAATGGGTTTTTATTTTCTATAGTTATGGATTTTTAAAATGTTTAGTTTTCTTTTATGACTCTTTTTCTTTGTTCAAAAGGTTCAAACTTTTTTTTTGTAAAGATGTTACTGAAGTGAATGTTTGATTACTAGTATAAGCTAAACCGTTGACCTATGTCATTGGCTGTATTAAATATCTTTATTTCCATTTTGTTTTATTTTTAAAAGATCTCTGTTTTTCAAGCTCTTTTGCTGTCTTTTTGTGTCTTTTTTATATGTTTTTTTTTTCATAATAAGTGTTTGAAATTTATATCTTTTGTTCTTAAATCTTTAGTTTAAAAGTCATCTTTAAATAATTTTTAATTTATTATAATGTTATATTTTTATTTTTTCAACATTTATATTTTAACTATTTAACATTAAATTTAGAATTTTGATTCTTATTTTGTTCAATTTTATGTATTTATTTTACATAGTTCCAAAAGTCTCCGCTAGGGGAATATGGCAGAGTTTTACAAAATGCTTAATCACAATACTGAAGTAAAACTATCTTTTAATTAGCACATGCAAATCGGGTTCAATGTGGGAGCCGTTTTGGTGGACCATATATTACATTCTGTGCACAGCATTCACAACTGCAGAAAATAACATGTCTGCAGGAATATTTTTTTGTGCTCTGTCGACAATCACTGTTGCAACTTCCCCTGTTGTATCCTGTGGTAAGGGTTTTTGCCCTGTGCCTGACTGAAACTTCAGAGAATCTGTTTTCTCAAACTACACAGCCATTGCTTTTAAGCTATTAACTGATACAGGACCGTTACCTCTCGCCTTTTTTGTTCTTTCTAAAAGCACGAAGAGTAGCTCACGCGTTTCACTGGTTGAGGTAAAAGAAATTTGACAAGTATCGCGTTCCCTCCCTCCAAGCAATAGTTCAGAGCTCTGCCACGCGGCGCTGGCAGCACCGCCCTGAGGAGGAGAAAAGGTGAGTTTTTTGTAGAGTGAGCTGAAGGTCCCAGCAGGGAGTGCCAATAGGTTCTCCCCTTTGGAGTGCTACGAGCCTATTTTTAATCTTTTAAATAAAGTTTTGTTAAGTTTTAAAGTTATGTAATCCATTTCAATTATATCTTCGAACCAATAATCAAACATTACACTATGCAGTTGGCAGGATATAGTGAGTTTGAGTTTATCTCGAATCTGAGGAATATTGTGAAAATTTGATCAGGATTTTATGAATCGCAATGGCTTCTAGTTGAAAGGAAAAGAGGACTTGCAATACGTCGCTCGAGAAATGAGCCATCGAGAATGTTTCCACAGAGATGACAGTACGACAGGAATGCTATATTTTGAAATTGGAAGGGTATGAGAAAGAGTTTGTCAGAGAATTGCTCAATACGCAGATAGAACACAAGAAAAGAACAAGAGGATGAAAGGAAAAGAAGATGAAAGAGATGAAAAGAAAAAGACAAGATGAAATAGATGAAAAGAAAAAGACAAGATGATGAAAGGAAACGTATCGCAAGAAATGGAATTTGAAATCCAGAAATTACGCTTAGAAAGAAAAGAATTAGAATAAGCGAAACAACTAATCTGTGAAGTTGTTTTAAATCGAAAGTAGAAGCTGCAAAACTTTCTCCCAAAAATTCGATCCGAAGAACAACAATATTAGTTTATATCTGGTGTTATTTGAGAGACAAGCGAATAGGAGTTGAAATCAAAAGGGAAAATTGGACTTCATTTGATCGATTGTTGCCATAATGATGTTGTACACATCATCGCACGTAGAAGAAATCACGAACGATTACGATAAGGTGAAAGAAATTCTCCTGAAAAGATATAAGTTAAATTAGAGAAATTTAGACAAATGTTTGTGAAGCATCAGAAAACAAGATATCACTTGGAGTGCATTTCCGCATAATGAACTGGGACGAACTATTTTCACGAAAATGGATTCGAGGCTTACAGGTTACCCTTTTGAAGATTTGTGCGACTTGATTGATTACGACCAAATCAAAAAGGAGAACTCCGCCAGAAATGTATGATCATTTTATTGACGAATGGACACATTTCAAAAACCGGATCAAATTGCTCTAAAATTAGATGATTAAAAAAATGTCAGAGCGAGTGTCAAACAGAAGACCGAGAGAGAAAATTTCCAAAGAGAGTATTCTAGCTTATCAAACGTCCGCCATAGTAGAAGAACAGAAAAAATTTAACAAGTACGGATATTCCACCTCTATTCAAAGAGAAAATACCAGAACTCCAAAGAAGGAAGAAATAAAGTATCAACGAAAGAATGTTATATATTTGTGGATTACAAACACCTGGCGAAGAACTGTCCAAAAGATACAAAGCGACGGGAGTGAATGGTTATATCGATAGACACAAGCAGATGGATCAAGAAAGACCGCAGAAATTGAACAGCAATACGTAGAACGAAGTACCA
>BMAW01099227.1:0-35730 GCA_019974015.1 Nephila pilipes | reverse complement strand
TCGTAATTTTGTACCTCGGTCACGTGACGAGTGCGATACCAGAGCTGACACCCCCTCTCCTAATTTCCAATGGGAGGACTTTAGGCCCCGACAGATTTAACGTGCATCAGCCCTGTTATACAAAGGAAGAAAATTAAATTTCGAAATATATATCTTAAGTTATAATTAATTTTAGTAAGATGGAATTCGCTTCAGAATTTTTGAGAGTTATTTAACATTACAGTACATTTCAAATACATTTTTTTTTGAAATTTTTAGGAAGAATTTAAATCAGAGTGACGAGTTTCAAAAATGTAAATTTGCACTAACTTGTATATTGACACTGTAAATGTTAAACACTTTTAAATCTTAAAATAATTTAACCAAATGAAGGTTCTTTTTAGTACGATTACTCTTTTCTTATACTTAAGTGAATAAAACATAATCATTTGAATTAATTACATAAAATTAACTCTAAATTCGTATTGCAATTTTCAAAATTAACAGTACTACAAAAACTAACATAGTTAATATTAAAATACTGGCAGGACTTTCTTCCTTATGATAATCAGTGGTAGAAAAATAATGGAATATGAGGTAATGGAAACTGTACTTTCTTTGCTAGCAGGAATTTTGTCACTTGTTTTGTAAAAAAAGTGTCTAATTGCATGTGTAGTCGAATTAAAACCCGAAGAAGTAATATCAGCCTGTTATTTCTGTTTTCATTTAATAATTATTTTAATTAACTTTCATGATTGGTTTCAAAGAATAAAATATAAAGGCATGATAATTTTTATTAAAAGTTAATGTTCATTGTTTATTTAAAAAATGAATGAGTGATACTGGGGTGGAATTATACTCATTACGTATAAAAGGAATGTAAATAAATTTAAAATTGATTGGTTATCCAATAAATAGCTAATTTGAAAACTTGAAATATTTTGTACATTGTAACAACTTAAAAATGACTATTTATATTTTTAATTAATAAAGATTATTAAACTTGAAAAAAAAATAAGTGAACCATTTTTCCTCCTCTGAATTAAAAATGAAATAATAATTATTTGTTACTTATAATAATCTCATTTGATAAATTAATGATGTTTCATTCAATATTTCGAAAGCTTTGAGAGTTTTGTTTACCTTTAGGTTCAACTGCCATACATTTTCAGCGAATTATTAATTTAAGAAAAGCTTTGACCATTAGAAACGTTAGTGATCAGAAATAATCCTCAATCCACTTATAAACATTGCATTGAAAATTCGAAATAAAGATACTCTTTTAAAAAGAAAAGTAGTATCAATATATTTAAATTGGACAATTTATTGGACAATTATTTTTCCGAATACCGAGTAAAGATTGCGATATTATTTCAAATTAGATATCATTACTCAATGTTAAATATACTATTTTAATAGAAACAATTGAGTTCACTTAAAAGATCGGTAATATTTTTTTTTCAATTCTCTGATATAAATCTGCAGAAATAATAATACCTAACACCGATGTTCGGCGTGTTATTGAATAGCGAATATGTGTTTAGTGTCTGATTAATGAGGTACATATGTTTGCTTTTGCTTGGCATAATCATCCACGTGTCTCTGGTTGCTTTCATGGTGTTTTTCAACTAGCATTTTCAAAAGAATAAAGAGAAATGATATAAATGACAAGTGGAATGAGAAATAGTTCCACGACTTAGAAATAATACTCATAAGCACACAAGCAGATATATATATATATATATATGTATAAATTTCTACTTTGGAACAATTTAATGACGGAAAGGAAAACAAACCATTATGGAATATTTTATCTGCATAAGATGTTTACGACATCCAATTTAATCCATCTCATTCGCCTAAGCTGCGTAGTAAATAACGTAAAATTAAGATCTAATTATTTTTCAAAAAGAGTATATGCTTAACTTTATTTGAAAGATAATATCAGATTGATAAAACGAAAACTTTATATTGCAAGAAAAAGTTCTTTTAGGAATTTCATTAAAACTTTTAAGCTCTTAGTAATTTTCATAAGCATCAATACTAGCAATATAACAACTTTACGATAGTGCACTTCAGAATATACATATTAGAAGATTTTATATTTTGAGCGGTGTTCGTTTAAAAAACAAATGCAGTTTTCAGAACTGAATTGAATTAATAGATTACAGTATATCACAATTATTTCTTATTCCCCAACAAAAAAATTATGATTCATTTAAAAGACAACAAGGATTAATTTAAAGACTACAAGGATTCAAAATCAGCAATTATGACTCGATGAGAGCATTCATTTTAAATAATCATGCCGGAAAAAATATCTGATTTTTTAAAGTATTAATATATTTTTTTTTATTTCTAATGTATTTATTAGCATCGAGTTTATCGCATTTAATCTCTAGTTTTTCTTTTCAAACATAATTCAAATGGTTGTTATGTATGCATTGAAATCTCTTTTTCTCATTATTTATTCCTCAATGTTCTGCCGAAACTGAAATATAGGATTATCTCTCTCTCTCTCTTTCACACCACGTGTATATATAACATCGATCAATAACTCTCAGAGACTAACCCAGAGATGGCGCTCGTTGTAAAACAGTAACAGATGCTTTCTGATACTACCTTTGTGAAACGTGTCAAAATTTTAAGTCGATCGGACCAGGAAAAGGTTTTGAATTGATGCGAAAAGGTTTTCAAGTGGGTGCCACCGTATGCTTTCAGTGGAACAAAACAGAATGAGTCGATGATTCAGAAGCTGTTTATCAGCTATTCTCACTTAAAAGATTTCTTGCGAAAAAGATTTGGAAAAGGTTGGAACGGTGTATCACCTAAAGGTGATTAACAAAGATGTTATGTTGATAATAAAAAAATAAAAATTTTGCAAAAATGTTGTTTTCAATGTTAGACTCAGGTATTGATCGATGTGTTATATATATATGTAATGATTTCAAATAAAATGTCACTTAAAATTCAACAATTTAATGTATTTTTAATTCTTTCTACGCTGCTACAATAGTATTCCTTTTAAACTCACTCTCTGCCGACTTCCAATCAATTTCCCATTTTCAAAGAATTAGTATTTCAATCATTCAACCACCAGTTATTTTAAAATGACGAGCGTTACCTTTTTGTAACTGCGTATTATTGAATCAAGATTCCTAGAAGCTTTAGAAGCACGTGTTTCCTTACTTCTCCCTAAAACGACGATATCGGGATACATTTAATCTGGTGCCTAATTATGTATGTAACAATGTTTTGATAAAATTTGTTTATCAGAATCTTATCTAACCAGTATCAGTAGATAAAGCTGCTACTCACTTATTTAACCATGTGGTGCCTTGATGTTGTCAAGTGCCATCAGAAGATATACCACGATTTGTCAAATCCTCAAACTGATGACTCAGCCCTTTATTTCCAATGCCAGTGTATTCATGGAATATTGATCAACAGTTGAAGCAACTTCATAACAACATCTTCTCTCAGTTTCTAAAACCTCTTTGACAAGTATGTCATACTTAAGACATCATTCTGTATTTTTGAAGCACTGTGTCCTTTTTCCATGATTTGCATACCTAGTTGACCTGATTATTGATTCTCTTTATCTTGTGTATTTTGTAGTTGATTAAATGTCATGAACCCCTATACAATTTATACGTTTGAACAAAGTATTGGAAAGAAAACCCGAATGGAACTTTTCCTTGAACATAATGATTGAATCAACTCATATTATACCATTCTGATAACTAGATTGGCAACTAAGAATCTTAATGATCCTCGGATATATTTCTTTACTGTAAATTATAATTACCAAGTGCCTCTTCAATGAGTATGTTGAAGCTTCTCTAGATCCAGTTATACGTATCCCAATCTCGTTGAAGATCTGTCATGTAGCTCGAAAGATGCACGTTAAACCTGACCAGTATTAAATTCCTCGTGGCGTAGAATTTTGGATAGTATTGGCTGCTACCTAAAACGTATTTCTCGTTACATAAAGTTGGTTCAATATAGCATCAACAATCCTCGTTTTGATTAAATTTTTAAATTGGAAAGGAATTAATAAAACCAACTACAAAATAAACTTATATGCTGAATGTTTGTCAAATATCTAGGAGATCTGAGAAAAATTCTTACGTAATTTAATGAGCCACAACTTCATGGTAAGTGTCGAAGAACTAGATCAATATATTTTATTCTTCAATTATTGGTTATTCTTTGTTTGTTGCTTGCATTAAAGCAACAAACAAAGAATGTATGAGTATCGACATAATACTGAATAATGCAGGGGTTTACATCATATTTCTTAAGAGGAAATTAAATATTTGTGAATGTTGCATGAATTAAATTAGTGTGAAGGAAACATTGAAAAAAATGTTATGCTTGGCCAGTTGATAAACTTTTTTAAATCGATCGTATTAAGTTTGCGGGGTTATAGAATACATAAAAGAGCTTCCTAAAGGAAAGGTAGTTCAAAGACTTTTTTTCCAGTTTGGGGAAAGGTATGTATTAGCATTCTCATTCCAAAATTAAGGCAAGAAGTAATGTGCGTTTTCTTATGGCCTAAGTGTTTTTTTGCAAATTCATTATAACATTATCGTGGTTTATATCAAGCATGCAATATTGCCGATTGTTATTTTGAAGTTGTGTGGGCAATTTAAAAAGGTCTGTAATGAAAACAATCGTGATTATTGTCCAGGGTGACTTACAACCTATATCAGTGTTGAAATTGTTGTCGTTGTCCAGCAGGTTTTTCTGGACAGCAGCCTTTTTTTATGGATGTGAGGTTAAGAAAATTTCTAAATCATAAGAACAGAAATTAACTGCCTTTCCATATATATTCTTCAGGAATAACTTAAAACTATATTATCTAGATAAAATTTCAGATCTTGAATTGTATAACAAAATACATCACACCAGTTCTATTTCCACTTTAATTAATAAAAACGAAGTAAGATATTGAAAGGAAATGTACTTAGAATGTGATCAAATGATAGTACAAGAATCGAGACGATGTGGGCTTCAGATGAAAAGAGAGAGAGAGAGAAGAAGAAGATCAAAAAACACAATCACTTATGAACTCAGAAGAGAGCAATTTAGTTGGACGGCTGAATAAGGGAAATGATCGTGAAGCAGCGTTAGATCGAGATGCAGGGCATGCACAGTTTTTGTAGCCTCATTACCCGTTTCGTATGAGGATAAGATGATATGGAAAACCCTCGTGATAAAAAGAAAAGGAGATAAAATACGAAGAATGTAAAAAATAATCCTCGTTTCAAATACATATTTCTATTTTATAATAAAGTACATTTCTTGCAAAATTAATAATGATAATAAATGAATAATAATAATAATGAATTAATAATGATGGCTAGTAAATTAATAATAATGGATTAAATAATAAAAAACATTTCTTGCTAAATAATGATGAAGAAAAACAGAAGAAAATAAATATAAGTTATTCAATTAACTTATTCTATTACCAAACTAGCCAGCTAGTATTCTTAAAAATATTTAGTTCAGAAAATCTTTTATTGTCTGATTAGCATAAAGCAACCTGATGGATTTTTTCAATTAAACATCTATTAATTGAATTAATATGCGAAACAAATATAAGCAGATTTCGAAAAAATTTCAGTTAAAATATATTTATAATCTTAAACCAATACGTTTCAGAAATCCACTCGACGGAATAAATTGTTTTCTGCGAAATTTGAAAACAAAGGATTACCACATAGTAAAGAAACAAAAATTTTAATGGCTTTTTGAGAGGAACACAATTTTTATTTTGATTAATTCTAATCATGGTGGAAAATGCATTTTCACACCATCTAAGACGAAATCTCTGATACGTTCAATTGCAAACCGCTTAGATATATATAAATTAATGGCGTAGTTTGTATTATTTTTATAAATTAGTTGTGCAGTTTGTGTTTTTCTGTAAGAGAGAATTGAGAATTTATGTATATATGTTTGGATAACATAACCTAATGAATGTTCTATTTTTTTAATCAAATGTAATTTTTCTAATGTATTTAAAAAGACAAACTGCTTTAAAATGCCAATTATGTATTTTTATAAAATTCGAATGTTTCCTGATTTTTAAAAGGAGTTAATATATGAAATTCCGTTCATAAAAAACATATTTCCTTTACGTTAATCAAAATTTTGCTTCGGAAAAGTTTGTATTCTCCTCGTAATTCATCATATTTTTGAAGTTATTGTGCATTTACCTTCAAGTACAATGACTTTATTTCCCGAAATTAAAGAATATTTTTATATTACTGATAAAATAAATTTTATAAAATTGCAATGACATACTTTAAAATTTATAATTTAACAAGAATGTAACAAAAAAGTATTTTGAATTAGAATAAACAAAAATCACAGATGAGTGTTTTACAAGTACCATCAATTTGAAACATTTTAAAGATCACAATTTTAAATATAAATAAATACAAATTAAGCCACAGTTAATATAAAAACAATTAAAAAGTTTTTTGGATATTGAGTTCAATAAGATATTTATACTTTAATAAAAATACACTATATATACACAAGAATTATTTAATCCTCAAATTGTTCTTTTTTTTATTTTTGAATCTATTTAATTTACTCTTTTTCAACATCTAAATTGTACTTTATTGAAATACACATTGCGCATTATCAGAGAGCGCATTAAAAAAATTTACGTCATAAGTGAAATAATTTCTGACGGACAAAACAAATATTTATTTTGTTTCTTAACATTTTAAAATTTGTAACGTTAAATATGTTTGTGACTTTTTAATAGTAAATGTTTGTTCAGACACATTTTAAAAAATATTAATTACTATAAATGAAAAAAAAAAACACATCACTATCACTAAACAAACATCACCTTTTCTTTTCCGAAATACTTTTGCAGGTGCTAAGGAATGTCTTTAAGCAGTTTAAATACGTTGCTCATATATATATATAAACTCATATATATATAAATATATACTCTTTCTGCTCTTATATATGCCTATATATATATAAATATTATTAACAACAACAACAACAATAACCAACCAATAATAATTGTAATGACCAGCCAGCCTTGTATGTGTATAGCAATGGCGTAATATTATTATGAGTATATTATTATGACAATAACATGATGAGTAATTGGCCAATGGCAACCAATGTGTAACAACAATAATATGGTAATGGCCAATGACAATGGCCAACAACCAATAACCAATGAATAATAATAGCATGTGGCAATATTATTATTATGATAATAACCAGCAATATGACATCAATGGCCAATATTAATAACAATAGCTGTGTATGTGTAGCCGGCAATATTAACAACAACATCGATAATGACTATTGACCAGTAATGGCCAATGATGGTAATAACCAGCCAATATGTATAATATGTATGATAATAATATTGTAATAATGGCATATTAATGAATAACAACCAATGTAATATGGCTGTGTGATATTGTGATAATGTGTATTATTAATAATATCAGCAACCAATAATAATAATATGTAATAAACAATATGTGTAATATGATAGATGTATGATATGTAATATGTGTTAGCCGTATGTTGTAATAATATAGTAATAATATGTTTTGTGTTTCATTTACCAATCAGCCAATATTGGCCTTGTATTTGCGTAATACATAATAACTAATATGTGTATGATATTAATAGCCATGTTGACAATATTGTAATAATGGCAATAATGTATTGTAATGTTAATAATATTAATAGCCATGCCCTCATGTGTCAACAATATCAATAATAACAATAACAATGACAACGTAATGTGGCCAATGTGTCAACCAATAATATTGTGTTGTAATGGCAATATATTATGATAATAATGACAATAACCAATAATAATATGTGTAATATTGTGTTTGTGTAATAATAATAATAATAACCATAATAATTTGTATGTAGCCGTAGCCGTAATATTAATAATGGCCAGTAACAATAATGTATTAATAATAATGGCAATAACAACCAATGGCACTGTTGTAATAGTAATATTGTGGCCAACCAATAATATGTTTGTGTATAATAATAACCAATAATATTAACAACAATATTTAACCAACCAACCAACCAGCCAATAGCCAATATCCAATAATAACAGCCAATATATAGTGTCAATGTATGGCAATAACAGCCAATAATAGTGTAAACCATGTATGATAATAACAATATTAGATATTGTGTAATGTGTATCATGTAATAGCCAGCCGTATTAATATGTTGTAATAATAGCCAGCGTAGCCAACCAGCAATAATAATAAAGACATGAACTAAGCCAATGACCAACCATGTATGTAATAGCCAATAATAGCATGTGCATATGATAATAATTGATAATAACCAACCAACGTAATATTATGTGTATGGTAATTATTATGATAATAATAATAACCAATGTTGTATTGTATGTGTTATGTGTAATGACAATATCAACAACAATATGTAATTGATATGATAATAGCATAGTAATAATGTATATGTTATGTTAGCCAATATTTATATAATTATGTATGTATTTGTAATAACCAATAATTGATGTCGATAATGTGTGTAAATTATATTATATATTATAATATATATATATATATTATATATAGCTAATGAACTAGCTAACGAAATGCGGATACGGTACGCGTGCTTATAAATCCTGTTTTTCATTACTTCTACTCTCTTACAAGTATACTCTTACGTATTCGTGTACATAAGATATTTATTTCCAAACAGTATTTTTGTTCATTCAATTCTTGCTATGAAATTCTACAAAATGTCAAATTCTTTTACTTTTGAATACCAATTTATATATTTAAACTATGGTATTTTATTCACTGGTATACAAACAGCAGCATATTTGGAAAATACATAATAATACTGCACTGAAGAAAACATGCAAATTATGTTAACGATAAAGTAATACCATAATGACATCGTAAAGCATTTAAAATGAATGAGAAATGAAAGTGTTTTCATAAGTTATTCATGTTAGAGTTCGAAGGACTTGTCATAAACTTGGGGCTTTAATAAATTATAGGGTAGTATTCACTTTGTGAAGTTATTAAGCATATTTATATGAGAATATATCAATATTTTAGATTGTGTTTAAATTGTTTAAATAAACATATCAATTCAAAATATCCATATTAAAACTGAACACTGATATTGGGCATATGTTATCTTCGAAAGTTCATATCTTTTAAGAAAACTGAAGTATTCTTCGTTTAACGGAGAACTAGCAGGATATTTACCCGTGAAAGCAAAAGATACATGGAAAAACAGTGTCATAAACTGTTTATTTGACATTTAGAAAAAGTGGAACCACTCGCAAACTGAAGTCATGGCCCTCAGAATTAGGCGTAAAGGAAAATTTACAACAAATTATTATTATTTCTATTATTACTATGACTGACTATTCAAAAAGTGGTGAATGGCTAAAATAAAAACCCTTATATTATATCATTTTTCTAGCTGTTCCGCAGTGGATCAACCAATGCATGTCCAGAGCCAAAAAGTAATTCAGTTAGTAGAAATATTGATGTGATTTCTTGCGTAATAAAAATTAACAATGGCAGGGTAAGCAATCAGACATTATAATGCCAGTAAACGTAGACACCACCCTACTTTCCCCTTTTAAAACAAGATAATGGTCCACGTTTGGAGTCAGCAATATAAGATAAATTCAAATTTTACTGGCTGCATTTGTATATTGGTCCATCTTATCTAAACATGTAATATTTTTATCTCTTTCTTATAAACAGCATTAAATGTTGTGCTTCATTTAAACTACACCAACAGAAGAGGTTGGAAATATTCATTGGGACGCGTTTGGTGTAACGTGAGCAACCTTGGCACAACGGGCAACATTGACTAAATCTCGATTCAATGTCGCGACAAACAGGTTCTTTGGATATATTCATAGCCTCTGTTGTTTCTCTCAGTTTAGTGGAGGATCGTCTATGGTATTTACCGTGACAGATGCTATTAATGGTTGCTGACATGACGTCCCTACCGTTCATCGTCTCAAGCTAATTTTGTCCACATTTCGTTATCTCAAAATTTCTGATTATGAAATTATGGTTGCAGGATCCCATATACAACGATCAACTCAGCATTGATTGAGTGGCTGTTTGTTATGTTGCAAAGCGTGTTGAAGTCATCAATGCTCGATTTTTAGTTTTACAAAAACTCATCAACTCGATCAAACAAGTTTTAATAGCACCATTGGGCTGAAATTTGGGAAATAAAATGTGCAATCACATTCTTTAGCTTTAATGATGCGTTAGAACCATCTTCGTGTTAAGATCGAAATTCAGGATACTCGATGTGCTAAAACAAATTTTTCAAGGTCAGATCAACCTTCGGCATTACTTTTCTGAGCAGTGGTGAAACCTCGGTGGCATTTTGAGCCTTCGCATGGAACTTTTAATAACGTTTTATCACTAAACAAAGGTATGTTGTGACATTAAGGCTGTCACTTGGTTTCCTCTTCACTAACTTTAGAGGACACCATTCAAGATTGATTCTTTGCTAAACAACCCTTTGCTAACAAAATAAACGATTATTATGTAAAAGCAGGTAGAAATAAATTACAAACCCAGATTGATTAGGAAATATATAAACTCATTTAAGTAGCGAGAGGCTGACAGAAGTGGTACTTTGAGCTAGATAAACTGAAGGAGAAGTGGAAGGAAGTCAGGTAAAGGGTTGGATTAAGATTGTGCACCAAGTGATTCCTTTGCTGCTGTTTTTCAACAGTCTGGATTAGAATCTGGGTTACAGATGAGGAAGGATGTATGGTAAAGTCTGTTAGATTACTATTGGTCCGGTTGATTAAGTTAATAAGGAAATATTACCCAGGAGCATATTAGGTTGTTGTCTGGTAAATATATCATTAATAAATTGTAAAGTGTTTGAGTGTCTTTTAATTATTGTGTCTGTGTTTAATAGGTAGATAGTGACACAAAGATCAGGTCAGACGGAGCGTCCACAAGGTTTAATTAAATTAACAATGGAGTTTGGATGCTTTTACTTTTAATTTATTAGTGCACCACAGATTTTCAATAAGCTGCTTCTTCAAGGGCATGATAATTAATCGCTCTAAAACCGGGTGAATGCTGTTAGCCACAATGCTTCATTCTAACGAATACATGATACTTCTCCCTCTTAACAACCCTAAAAACACTCAACAGCTCAACAACCCTCTTAAAACTATTTATTTTATAAAAATTAAATAACATTTTGTATTCGAACAGATTGCATTAAATACAAAAATTATAATTCTTTCTTACGTTAAATATTTTTCCCAAATGTGGTTTGTACGTTGTTGGATACCTGGACATGAATACAACCAAGTTGAATCTTTATATTTCAAGAAAATTTATCATTACATTTCAATTGGGTTTTCTTCTGAAATTTGATACGATAATAACATTTTACAACTAAGAAAATGCTGTGAATTAGTAAATTTTATATTTGTTTTAACATCATACTTCAAAGAGTTAGTCCCATTACGTTTTCAGGAAGATCAGTCTTTGCATTTCAATTAAATGTTTTCTCTGAGAATCACTTATCCATTCCTTTCAGAGATTATATTTTGCGAGAAAAGCATTTTAAAGTAAAAGAATGTGTTTTTTGTTTTCTTTGTATTTTGTGCTTCCGAGTACCCCATTAAATATTGCAACGAAAGTGTAATGCCTTAAACATTTTAAAAGAGACACAATTTACGAAGTGCCTTGATTTTGTAATATTAGGAAAGGAGACGAATCAGTTTTCCTTTTTAGTCTAATACTTTTCTTTTCGCACTTCAGATGTTATTTCTAAGGATGTGAATGAAAATAATTGCATTTTACATATTTGAACTATTCGTTTGCTTCAATACTTTTGAGGATGGCAGAAAGTATTTGCACCAATGCTTTTAAATACATTATGTCGAGTTAATTCAAATGTATTTCAGAGCTTTTATTAGTCATTGCAAAAATATTTCAGAAAATGCTCTAATGTAGAATGGAAAAAGTGTTATTGAAATACTAATAACAGCTTTCAATTTGTACTATACTTACACGTATTCTTTCGAAAAAAAACTCAAACAATTCAAAAATAAACATTCTTAGATGCTTTTATTTTCTGTGATTATCTTCGTGTATTTTAAAACCAAAAAAAAATATTTATCTATAAATATTCCACTTATTTCTTATTTAATGTCCGTTTCCTCTCAAAATAAAGGTACTTTATTTCTGATGCCTGCACACATAAGTGTATGAGAAATTAGGGCACTATACTCCCAAACAAAAAAAATGATTTTATGATTTCATTTTTTGCGAGGAAAAAATACTCGCCTATGTATAATGTATATGAATGGGAAAATGTTTATGTTTGTTATACACATTAAATCAAGAAACATATGCTTGAATTTTACCCTCCTTTTCATTATTATTTATTTATTGAATTTTATTGATTCGAAATTTTTATAATTTGTGACAATAGAAAAGTGATCTGAAGCAAATGGTGGAGGAAATGCTAATTATATATAAATGTTCCAAATATTTTTCAATGTGATTTTTTAATTAATTGAAAGATCAAAAACATACTTAAATTTTAGGGACATGAAATACAAAAAATAAAAAAGAATTAGATATGAATGAAATATATGGGAAATATAAAATTATTAATGCATTGAAAAATAAGAAAATCGTATGTTTTATTTTAGATCTAACTTTTCGTAATGGTTAGCCAAACTTGTAACAATTGGTGAATTTATGTGTTTTATGGTTCTATTGTTGAAGTAAGAATTTCGAATTTATTGTAGTATCTACTAGTTTCTTCACTGATAAATTTATAATCGCGAATGAAGAAAATATACATCTCGGCTTAACTTTTTCTTTAACTGCATGCGGAATAAGTGGCTAGTTAATAGTGCGAAAAATGATATACCAATCTTTGTTAAACTGATCGCTTATAATTTAACGCTACTCACTATGTCTAAGTATATCCGCTCATTGTATATACAATACATTTCCACATTTTGAGAAACAGATAGGAAAGGCAGGCTAGAGAACATCATGTAATATTGCATCAAACGGATCAATGATATCCTAAATTATCTGTAAAAAAGATGCAGAGGACTTTCTTGACATATAATTTAGTTAATTGAATCTCAGTTCAAAAGATGTATGCCAATCTCAGGATACATATACATCTGAAACTACAGGAAGGGAAGAATGTATCTTGTCAAAAATATATACCTTATATTCGTGGTCAGAGAAGAAAATTGATTTATTATATGAACGGAATTGTTTATATGATATTAGATTACTTAAAGAACCTCGTGAACATATGGTACCATTCACTAAATTCCCATTGAACTGATTGATTCAGTGATTATTTATAAATTTTGGCCAAGTTCATGTAATGTGAATACGACACTTTAGTTACATACCACTCGCCCCGCAATATGCCAGCACGAAAAGTCAGATGCCCGAAGGAGTTAAATATGCTTTACTCTTAAGCAAAATATAAAATTTTTCTTCGCTCTCATAATTTTTCGGAACCTTCAGAGATGCACTTCTGATCATTAATTGAACATATGTGAAATATAATGTCGAAAAGTATATGGACCTTGGACGTGCTTTTACTAATCAATAATTTTTCTGACGATAATTTGTTCAGATTTTAAGACTGACCTATCAACCTATCAGTAATCAGGATCTCCTTTCAATCATAATTTTCATCACGCATCTCTCATAAAATGACAATGCATACAATAATAATGCGTTTAACAGAATTTGGATACAAACCTACTTTTTCACTTTAACTACGAAACCTACAAGAATAAATAAATTTATCCAATTTCGGAAATCCGATTCGCTGAATTGACAAAACTAGAATCGAAACCTTTCTTTTGCTTTACGTCTTATAATCATATTGACCATTCTTGCGGATTCGAGAAAAATTCGAATTTGCCTGATAATAATAAAACGTTTACGCGACCTTGACGCAAATGCGTATAAATGCTACAACTGGCTCAATTCCAACTAGTCTCGGCCGAGTCAATCCTTATGTCGCTTTCGAATTTGTTGTGGATGTGTATGTTATAATTTATTTGTTAACTGCATTTCACATGGTATTCAATATTCAAGGAAGTAGACTGATACAGAACCAGGAAATAACTTTTAAGTGGTCATAAGGGTATGTCAAATAAACCAACAGATACACTAATGATAGTGTTTTCGGTAATAAAATCAAGAAAATATTCTCAAGAATATTTAAATTTTGGATTTACCAATCCTAAAGTAAATGAAGATGAATAGACAATATGTATCCTTTGCTTAAACATTTTGGCCCCAAATAGTATGAAACTTATTAAATCTAAACAGTTGGAAACAGTTCATTGTGAATGTATTAACAAACTACGAGAAATCTTCAAATTAATGTCAAAGTCATCACAATGTTTCATATAAAATCCCTTTGTGGACGAAAAGTCTTACTTATTCTTACAAAATAAATAGACCTCATGCTGATCCCATAGAGATGTTGATGAAACCAACCACACACAAATCAAAACAACTTTATAAAATAAGAAATAAATAAAATTTTCATTCAAGCAAATAAGATAAACTTATTTTTCAGTTTGAAATTGAAAATGCAGGAAATATAATTGTAGATAATTTTACTATGTAACTAAAGTCCATACCACTATAAAATGATAATGTTGCCCGTCGAGTTGGTGATATAGTTGAAAATGTATAACATCTGCTTTTAAGGGAATTGCATGAGAAATTATTTTCAATTCAAATTAATGATGATAATAAAGATGTAACAATAACGAAGCTCATTTTTTGTCTACGTTTTTGTGAAGATATGTAAGTAGAAAGAAGAACTAATATCCTTCAAAGCAATTGAATTGAAAAGAACTGAACTGGCCTTGTTTCCTCTCTTAAATGATTTTATAAATAAAACAAACATACAGAGTGGAAAACTTACGCTGGGATAGGCACTAAGAGTATAAATACAATGTCTGGAAGATTCCAAAGCACTTGAAAAAAAAATCTTCACAATATGCCTGGAAACATTGATTAAACCACTAAAGAAGCTCTGGATTTCAGAGAAATGGGTCCTATCCAATAATTAATATAATGATGGTTGAAACAAAGGAATTATTCAAAAGCGAGAAGTTTTCTGCACTTCATAAAGATATGGGTAATTTACATTAACTCCCTTCGATCCCAGCGTATCACATGTGATACACTCCGTAAATGTCTCCTACGTCCAACGTATCAATAGAGATACGCTTGATGAGAACGTCTTATTTGATTTTTTTAATGTTACTATAAGGCGGTTGATGATATGGGCTTCTTTAATGTTACTATATGGTGTTGATTTGGTAATATGGGCTTGGATTTCACTTATGGTTACCAGGGGGGGGGGTAATTGTTAAAAGTCCGTGTTGCGACGCTGATCCTTATATGCAATGACATGATTTAAAGAGTGCACTTGCTTTCAGTTTGCTTTTTCTTTCTTGCTTGCTTCTTAGAAGTTCGAAGGAGAACTTATGGCCCTTTATGGGGGTTAGGGCTTTTGGTATCACATGCTCTCAGCAGTTCTTTTCATTCTGTCGGTTTTTATTTGTAGCTACAGTCATGAATAATAGAAAGTATGTATCTGATACTGAGATCTGCGAACTAATGAATAAATCTGACAGTAATGTTAGCGAACTAATCAAAATCTGTACAACGATATTACAGTAAAAAAGAAAAAAAAAAGACGAAGATGTGTCCTTTGCTCAAAATATGTGTGTAAGACATGTGACTTTGGACTAAGCATTGATTTTTTTTTTTTATAAATATACCATACAGCAAAATAAGATTTATTTTTTATATCTATATGTTCTATGTAATGTTACATCATTACACCATGAAATTTATATAACATATGTAAATATATTTTGTATTTTCTTAAAAGATATGGTTTTTATGTAATTATTTTATGTAAAAACATGGAATTTTTGATTAATTTTTTTTTCTTTCGTATATATTAAGTTTAATGCATTTTAAATAATATATGTAATTACCAAAATATTTTAATGAATAGCCGATTTCAGAGGAATTTTTTTCACGAATTAAGCTTAATATCTAAAATCGTCTGAGCACAGCGTGACACTTCGCGGTACGAAGCCATGGGCCCAGAGAAGCACTTCTTTTTTCTCCCTCAGGTAGAGAAAGGATTAAGCTTTTCTGCTTTATTACGAGGCAAGGTGATTATCAGATTATCATGTGGCGAGTGTTTCAATTATGTTCACGAAACAAAAGATGAAATCGTCATATTTATCGAAGTAGGAAACTGATAGTAACCTGAAAAGTTACCATCTTAATTTTAGATAAAAGATGGTTTATTTGTGACAGAATAGAGGAATTTGAGCAACATATTCGAAAAATTCATTGGCATAAATCTTCGACTATAAGGACTAAATACACGTATAATGCTTACAATGATAAAGTTAATGCATTTTGTAAAATATTACAATTGTAGAGAATAAAATTAAAGCATAAAAAAAGAATGTGTGAAAATTTACAAAGCTGAAGAACAAAATATTTCTTTTTTTTTATAGCCACTGAAACATTTAACTATGCTTTCAAATAATTTTTAAAAAAAGTATTTCTTGCGGTAAGCATATATTGTTATAAAGTTACAAGTGGATTAAGATTTCGATTCGAATTACTCTCGAAGGTCTGTCAACCATCGAAGAAGAAATCTTTATATACTTAGTGGTAAGTAGCAAAATCAAGCAATAAATCAATAATAAATCAATCTTTGAAATCTGAGCAGGGGTAGAGGAGAGTGCTCTGCACTGAAAACTAAAGCATTTCGTTTAGTACAAACATTCTTTTACTACGACTAGCCCGAGGATGCTTCAACAATTAGCTGGAGACAAAGTATAATTGCTAGTTATATGATGCGATGTCTCTGCTTTGAAATAAGGAAATATTTTCATTTTGTTCCAAGTAATACGTCTCTCGACAGTTAAGATTAGACCTGTATTCGAACCGTTTTCCAGATCGTTTGCTAACAGCTGGAACTCGGAGGAGTATTTGTCACTGGATGATATGATGATTCAGTTCAAAGGAAAATCAAACATCATATATTGCATAAGAGGTTAACCCCACCAATTGGAAATTAAATCCTGTGTGTTAGCTGGAATTTCTGGCTATGTTTATGCTGCCTTTGAAATCTATCAAGGTGCAAAGGCTGAATCTCAGGAAATTTGAAAATAATTTATAGCAGTTTTATGTGTCATATTGATTATTTGTAAATTTATAATGCATAAAGATTACAAAGTGCATATATCGACAATTTATTCGCAACAGTTCTACTTTTGATGAAATTTGTTGAATTGAAAATTATTTCAACAGGAATAATACGTGCAAATATGAAATAAGAAGCTACAAATAAATTGAAACCTATCAATGAAATGAAGCGATTCCCAGTAAAGTGACTCCCAGTTTTAAATTGATTCCCAGTAAAATTTTAGATTTATTGGAAAAGAACCTGCTTGTTTATTGTGTTGACTTTTCCTACGCTGTGAAAGATGATTTACCACGTAACAGTATTCATTAGAAAGAAAATTCAGAATTTATTCCTTTATTGTGATACCTATACAATCATTTATCTCATTTGCGAAGTTATATTATATGGATAAAAAGTTTAATTAACAACTGCTATTTTGACGAATGTCTAAATGTAAAATAAATATACTTGTTATATAATTATTAAAGCGACGGTAAAAGAGAGAAATTGAGAGGTGAAATGAACTTTTAAACTATTTAATCTCAATGATACATTTCTAGGTAAATTATCAATCAAATACCAGAAAAAAGAATTTTTCGGTAAAGTATTATTCAAAGACTGAGCAGCTACTGAGAAGTCTTCGCCTTCTCGGTTTTCCTTCTAAGTTTAGCCAATTACCGAGATCAAGTAGAAGCTTGACTTACCCAACGATTTCTATAAACATTGAGCCAAAGTTTCCAGACTCGTCCAACATTTTTCCAGTACCATTACTGACATACCATCTATCTTAAAAATTCATGCATGACCAGCAAAAATCTAAAATGGCTGAAGGAATATGAATGGATCGCATCCTATAGCCGCTGGGATAAACAGATCGTTTTCTACCGCCCTGGAATAGCTAGACCATAATGAAGATGAATAATGTCAATAATGGTTTGACAATATTGAAGACACTTTCACAGATTGAATATGAATTAATGGTTGAAACTACCCTAGCAATACGATTTGCCATTCAGATTATCTAAAACGCCAAGCCAAAAAGATGCTTATTTACATGTGTGCAGTGAACTGACGAGACGTCCGAGTCGTTCATCCAGGATATACTTGACAATCAGGAAATAACAGGAGGTGTTCCGAGCCCAGTAGCGTGTTATGCACTAGAAGAAATGTAACAAAATTTAGTTACCATGCATATTAGAGTATCCGATTTCGATTTTTAAAGGAAAAAAATTAGCACAAATAAATACCGATAGGGGTAATCTGGCGCTGTCAGCGCACAGTGTGGTAAAAAGGATACATAATTACCAAAATGGAAACAGTAAATAACAGCACTCCAAATACCAATAAAAATTTTTTTACAGCAACTTATAAATGAGACTGAAGGTGACCACTATCATGTTGCTCTGATAATTGCATGCGGTACGTTGCATGCGGCTTTTGCTGGTGACTCGCAGCATATAAGTATTTATTCTTCTGGTATGGAACATGATTTGATTTTTGAAGGTGAAAATCTCAGGAACTTACCCTTGATACACAACGCGTTTCAAGTATCCTTACAACCAGAAATCGCACGGATTCAGATCAGGGGATCTCGTAGGCTATGTCATGGGAAAGTACTTACTCTAAAAGCTGTGAAATAATCTAATTTCCTTCCAATTATTTTGGGAAAAGCATATCTAGAGTGATGTTCAATTTTTGCAAAATATATAGATTTCCACAAAATGATTTTATGAGGGAGGGACCCCACATATCCACACGTCCTTTATCTAAACCCTTATTCGTAAATGTAAGAGTATGATATTTGAAATGAGCATGAATACATTTTGCAATATTACGACTCGTGCAAAATTTAGTTTGATATTTTAAATTTTCTACGCCAGTTGCACAAGATTTTTTTTTCATTTTAGATATTCATACGAAATTTTCTTGTTAAATAAGCCTAGTAACAATAACAATATTTAAACTATTATAATTGTAGTTTAAACTATTATATTTAAGAATTAAGTTATCTGATACAAAACGTTTTACAGGCATACCATAGAGAATATTATAAAAATTAAATATCTAGGAACAGTTGAAAACATTCCCCTTTTTCATTGCATAAAACAATCTAATTATCATTGTAAATAATTTCTTATATTTTACTAATGTCGCACCATAATTTAAATTCCAACGTATGTTAAGGAAATGAAACACATCTTTCAAATAAACTTTTACAAAACCATTTTCTTCCCTAGCATAATGTATTATATCGCCTAAACCTAGCTTTTTACGATGTGCAGTTCTTATTACAAACAATAACTTCTGTCTCTTCTATAAACTGGTAAATTGATTGGATTCTAATTAATTTGGCTTGGAAAATTAAGTTTTTTATACGTTACTTATTTTTTGACATTTGTTTATTAAATTGTCATGTAATATGTAAAATACCTCTTATAAATTCTGTTTGAAAAATAAGTTAATCATAAGTTGTTAATGTTTTAAAAAGAAATAAACATTTAAGTTGATGTTTTTTTTTACAATTTAATAAATTATATTTAAATATGAGTTTGTGAAATACATCAAATGAAATCTGAATATATTGCACCTATCATTTATATAAAAACCACGTTAAAAAAGATCCCCACGATATTAGGATTAAAATTTTAAGAAATACATAAAAATCTATTTTTTAAAAAAATTGAAACATAGATAAGTTGTGTTTCCTTCCAGCAAGTTATATGAGTTTAAAACAGACTGTGAATATTTGGTTCCAAAATACAGTCATCAAAAAAAATGTAATTCAACTCAAAAAACTTAAAATTCAACAACACTACATTTTAAATATTTTGGTGCTATTTTATAAAATAGATATTAAAACATAGCTTACAATGTGTCTTTATTTAAATTTTAAAACATTGTAATATTACAAATATATAGCTTATACAGAAATAATTATTCATATTTTCAAGGTATAAGTATAAGAAAATAAACATGTCAAAACGAACATATTAAAAATTTCTCAAACAATTTTTTGAATTATATTAAATTTCAAAGAAAAGCAGTAAAGAATCATTTTTCAAACATTATAAAATCACAGTTACATTAGGATGTTAGGACACATTTCATTCCCTTGTAAACAAGTTTTGTATTCATTGTTAAGCAAATGAATACAAGACTTGTTTACAAGGGAGAGTGGCACAATAGATAAGAGAATGCGAAACATTTGAATTGGATGTTCCTATTATTGAAGATATTGCAACATAATATTTCAAATAGGCATTTTTTTAACATTAGTTCAATATTTTTGCACTAATTGTTAAATAAAATTTGAAAATTCTATATGCATACGCAACAAACATTACCAGACAATTTAAACATATGTTAAAAACAAATTGAACAAATATATCAATTTCTTCCATTAGTTATCAGATTGACAATTGTTACCCTTCCCAATAGCTCTATTAACCTTTTGAGTACGGCTGGCCGATCTACAGGCCAAAAGGAATATACCCTTAAAAGCCGGCGCTGACCGATGTAGCGGCCAAGCCGTGCTTTCCCCTGTAAACAGCTTTCGAATCAGCATGAGGCTTATTATAGCCCCGGAACATCATCTGCTTGACCGGTTTCTTTTGTATTCAGAAGGGGGGGGGGGTGGAGTTTCCTCTTTCACCCTTACCTAAAAATCCCTCTTTTTTCCTTCATACTCAAATTCTCACTAGCGGTGAGTGTATAGTTATTTTTGTAAGTGATTTTGTCATCTCGATTACTTAATCATTTCATTTTAAATTAATTTGATTTTTTTTAAAAAAAATGCCTAAACGTAAAAGAGAACTTACTACGGAAGAGATTCAGAATATTTTAGCTGATTTAGAGACGAAATTTTTGATGATTCTGATTCTGATTGTGAGTTAGAAAATGAGGAAGATGATTTAGATCAATCTTTAAATTTGAGTCGAGAGGTTGAAGATGAGGTTGTCTCCGAAGAACAAAATAAAAAAATCTGGAACGACCCACAAATAACCCATAAAGCGACAATTTTACCTTTTACAGGAAATAATGTGATAAAAGGAGCCGCTGTAATGAAATTATTGGATTAATATGTTGAACTTAAACAATATTTAAATATTTGGAAATAAATTTTTAATTTCTAGTTCCACTTTATTATTAAAAGGTTCCACTTTACTTTATTATTCAAATAATAATATATATAAATATTACTAAGAAATATATGTTACACAAAAATTTTATTTCCAAAGTTTATTCAAAAAAGTGTTAAAACTTTAAGTGGTGATTTTTTTATTTTTGCATTCTGTTTTTGATGAAAATTTGTGCATAATTACACAATGTATTGCTGTACAGAAGCATATTTTTATTGTTATCTTAAGTTATGCTTATTGAAAAACAGTTTTTAAGAATTTTATATCGAAACATAAAAAAAAAACACCTTTTTTTTAATCGTGTATAAACAACAAAAAAGAAAAAATATTTGCAACAAAAAAAATTACAGAAATATCTGTTACAGATTTTTAAAACTGTACGTTGTAGTCTTTCGAATTTATAAAAGCAAGAAACTAATTCCGACATTTTTTATTATGACAATTGATGTATAAAAGTTGAGTCTTCGAAACAAAAACTATTAATTCCGATATTTTTTCTTTCAAATTTGTAGGAGACGAATATTACAAATTCTTTAGCATAAGAAAAATTCCCCGATTTATACAAAAACCTTAGAAGCAAGAATAAAATTTTTGCTTTTGTTATATATTATACTTTAAAAGTTCTACAGTGTTGGATTTCCTGATATTTCGAAACTTAAAAGAAGTTTTTTTTTTTTTAAAAAAAATATAATAAGTTTCTTTAATAATAATAATTACGATAAAATTTGCAAAATACTCTAAAATATATTTGAAAAATAAATGTAATCAGAATCTAACAGATAGTTACATTGAAATAAAAAAAATGTGTTCGTTTTCTTTTTTTTTCTCGCCTATTTATTCATGAGTCACACTTTTTATGTACGATAGTACAAAGAAAGGAATGTTCGGGTGCGTTCTAAGGCACCCGAACGTTTGAAACTCTGAATAGAGAATCAAATGGCTCTTGTAAATGAGCATGAAAAACAAGTTGTAAAAGCTTTCATATCGACAAAGAATGCTTCTCCCTCTTGATTATTGTTGATTCTTTCAGGTTTTGGTCATTATTGATTATCATATGCCTTTTTGGTGTAATAAAACCTAGAAATGCACATCTGCCTTCTTGTAAATCTTCAAGGTTGCTTTCATGTAGCCGGAAAACTATTCTTCCGTGGTTCTTCCTCTTATTGCCGTAATAAAGCTTTAGAAAGTGATTGCCTTTTCTGTTACATTGTCGGACATAGGATAAATAGAAACTATGCCGACGAACTTAAAAGAAGGCCTTCTACTTTGCGAACGTTATCGGGAAACTGAAAATAACCGTTCAGTGAACTGATATTGTGTTAGATTTTGAGAGATAATGTAAAAAGGACCCAGTCGCAGGGACTGTCAGATGAAATGGGGAGGAAAAACGATATTTGAAGCTAAGTTGCCTTCGTTTGAAGAAAGTAAAGAAAAATTGTTGTCGAGTTTTTTCTAAACCGATTGAGGAGTCTGTGCGTTGAGAAGGAAAGGTTTTTGTAATTATTTTGAATGTTGATCGAAAGAGTTGTCTTCGTAGGAATGTATTGGCTTTGGCTCTATCATATGCACAAAATCACACACAAAAATCAGTTTATTATCACACAAAAATCAGAGCAGTAATCTTAGAATTAAAACAATATTATGCAATTCTTTTGAAATTTTAAATGAAAAGTAAGGATTATCTAAAGGTTAAGAATAAAACTTTTTGTACGAAAAGTGAAAAAAAAGTAAGAAGCTCCAGTATGTTGTCATTACTTGCAAAAGAAACAATTAAGTACAAATAAGAATCTTATATTCCTTTTATATAAACAAGATTACCGAGATACATGAAGCTCCTCGGCAACTTAAAAATGTTTGCAGTCATAATATTTTGTCTTCGATATCAGCTTATTGTTTGCGTTTTACTAGAAGTATTCTAAAAATTCAAAGCATTTCCTCTTTTTTACTAATTGAAACATTTATTACTATTGGAAAAAAAATAATTTTAAATTTCTTATGTGCATTTAAAGAATTTATTTTTAGGAACACGTAGGTAAACTGATAAATTATTAATATTTCATTTACAAGTAACATAAGGGACAAAGTATTAAGACGGACCTCGTAATTTAAACAAGTAACGAGAACGATAGCCGAGCTAGAGCGTCCACTTCTAATTTCCACACCGCGGCAACGTAAGGATTTTGATTTAATGCGTATCAGCTCTGCTACATGTTGGAACATCTAATCGTCACCTTTTGTTTGACCTAACCGTCAAAACATGTGGAAACTACAATGTGGCACTATTTAACAAAGGCCAACATTTATAGCCTTAGGATACTCACATTTTAGAGCATAATGCGAAACACCTTTTTTTTAATGGTTTTGCTTTTTATTCATCTCATTTATTTGTCATAGTGAATATTTTATCATAATTTTCAGCATATATAGGAAGAATTAGATCAAAGAAAAATAAAGTTTTCATTTTTGAAAAATGCTTGTTAATAAAATTTAGACTTAATCTTAGGATTCATTCAATATTATAAATATTAATGTATCACAGTATAATGGATTATGGAACAATAAAAAATGACAATTATACATCAAATGTATCATTCCTTCATGGAAGATATATAAGAAAATTCTTAAGAGTGTTTAAATTTTTAAGATTTCTCTGGCATGTTCTAAAAGAGAAAAACAATTATAAATTAAGTAATAATGAAGTTTCCAAAAGAGCATGGTTTATTTATGATGATATGTCTATTGTTATACAAATGCTGTGAATACTTATAAGAGCTTTTAAACTTACTTCATTATCGATTTGAGAAAGTCTGAATTTCACATTATAACTTCAAGAGACAGAATCAGCAATTTTGCTTTTTATTTTATTTTGTATTACTGATTATAATTACGTACAATTTATGAAGTATCATATTATTTACTTCTTATTTCTAATTTGATTATTTTAAGTTTTAACACCAGGTGTGTATCAAATTCCTGCATTTAAAAGAATTAAAAATAAATTTAAAATATTTTATATCTATTTTAATGAATTTACTGAAAATCAAAATATAAATAAATTTTACTTGAATAATATCAATTAAATTTGGTTTAGTTTATTGTGTGTACCTTTGTCTACAATGAAATAAGCGTTTCATTTTTTTATGCAATATTTCATATTATCATCATTGTTTTGTGCTATTTCTCTCAATGCTCTTAATAATATTGAAAAAGGAAATCTAGGTGAAAAGCAGCTTAAATTGTTAGGAAATAATTTCTTTTTTAAAAAAATAAAATAAATAAATTTCTCAAATTTTCTTGTACTGAAATCGTAATTGAGATCTCCAAGAAAATATATTTCCCTAAGAAAGGGAGACTCTTTGTATTTAGGGACTTTCTAAGCCGCGAACATCCCCATTGACTGCGGACAGCAGCAATTATCTTGCTTCTTTTGTATGCCTATGTATGGTGCCATCCATGAGCGATAAAAAAGGGGGAAGTAAACATCGCCTAAGGCGCCGTCTTTAAGGGCCTTTTCCTCACAAAACCCGCCGTCTTCAAAAGGTTAAGAAAAATATTTTAATATGATTTTAAGATACAATAATTTTCATATTTTTAAACAGATTAATTTAAACTAAGAATATTTAAATATAGTTTTGAGATGCAATTTTTATGATGAATACTAAAATTTTCTCTTGTAAGCCATTACTAGAGGAAAGAAAAAATTGAAGAAAAATTGCCTAAGCATTCCTCCCATAAATGACAATCAAAATTGATAATTTCTGAATATATTTTTTCATTGGTTGATTTATTATTGCAAAAAATTACAAATAAGCATTGCTGAAGGTTTTTAATTCTAATTGGCAATGAATTTGGAAAAAAATATTTATGATTTGTTTTTAGGGTTTTAAATTTGTAACCTTTCTATTGGTGCAGAATATATTTCCTTCTTAATGTTATCATCACCTGCATTGAATAGTGAAAATGTATGCTTATAAAAGATAGGAGTTATTCCAGCATTTTGCATTTAAAATCTACAATCAAAAGAAAAAATAATTATATGAATTCTAAGAAAATTATAATTAAATATATTAGATTTGAAAATACTCAATCAAGAAAAAGTAAGTATGAAATAAAATAAAAACATAAAATGTAAATAATTATATACTGTTAGAGCTAGATTACTAATTATCCGAATTTTAATCTAATGTTATTTTACTTTTGAAATGAGTTACAATGTATATAAAGAAAAATATTCAGAATTACTAAATAATAATTTGAACATTCACAAATCATTTTAAGGTGGTTAAAATGATTATTATGTTAGAATAAATATAGTAGCAAAGTTTTAATCTGTTAGAATAAATTTATATTTCAATACAAATATAAATTTTCTGCATAAGGAATTACTGCATTAAATTACAAAACAACTGTTCAATTTTAGAAAATATTTTTATGGTCATGCAAGCTATTATTACAATATGCAACTAAACTGCCAGTTTATAAGTAACAATATTTGTACAAAGAAAATTATTATACCGAAATACAAAATAAAAATGTAACTTACTGAAGACAGAAAATAATTTAGTCCAAATTTAATTCTAATGATACTCTACTTTTGAAAAATAACAATCATGCATGAGCTTCTAATAGGTATTTATGCATATATATATATATATATATATATATATATATAAAGAAAAATGTTTACAAATACTATATGTTAACAATTTCAACATTAATAGATACCAAATCATAATTTTAAACTTACCTCACGAGTTGGTAATATATCTGCAGATGGATTGTATACCACAAGTGTTTTTATCTCCGTACGGACTTTAGCACGTACAGTGAAGCAACCGTTTCCCTGAAACTCAGGCTCGGAAAATAAAACAGAGCTAACAAATTTATCAGGAAAATGTTTGAGATCATTTCGTAATTTCATCAAAATACTTCTATTTCCAGCTTGTTTTGAAAAAATTTCACTGTTTTTGTATATATCCATCATAGAGAATGCCTTCAAATTCAAAGATCCACTTTCGATACTGTAAACTCAAAGTGTACAAATAAGCACTAAAATTAATTATTAAGACGTTTAGGACTCTTAACTACAGAAATAAACTAGAACACACCACTACGAGGCTTATGACACTGAATTTAAATTTAAGAAATAAACTGGAATAAAACAAAAATTATACACTAAAAATACTCAGAAATCTTCCTACCTAATACATATATATTGGAACTATGTAAGAAACTGGATAATATTAAATATATTACACGAAAAATTTATGCACCAAGATGTAAACAACTAGTAAACAAATGTTATAGCAACCACGACAATATGTATTGGTAGACATCACGTGATTTTGACGTGGTGCCAGTTGCCCGTGAATTTAGTCCATTATTGAATGAACTAAAAACCGCATTAAGGAATGAACTATATTATATACTCCCTTATGATTATTATTCATTCGAAGCCTTAACAAAATGCGGCAAGGGAGGAGAAGCTGCTATTTTATATAGTTGGACAAATTATTTTGTCTGTGTCTTCTTTGCATGGTTAACTCCCATTTTTTTTCCTTCTCATTAAAATTATCAAACGGAATTAAGTTTTTATAAAGTATGTAACTCTAAAAGTTTTTCTAAATAAATATCTATAAAATATATGCTTAAATTCAAAGAATGTATAAAAACAATGAAGAAATTCAATCGATTCATTTACCTTATTTTAATCAAAACTTTCACTTTTTTTAAAAAAAAAAAAAAAAAAAAGCTTTTTAATGTCAAAAAAATAAACTCTAAGAATTAAAAATGTTTTAAACTTTCATATTATTACAATTGGATAATAACGAAGTTTCCGTAATACAATACCTAGAAAAATTTATTATACATTCATAAAAATAACAGCTGAAAAAAAAATCTAGCTTTTTTAAATGCATTTTTTTTTTCATAACATCAAACCCAGATGTTCATGGTGTCCAGGTGTTCATTATACCATAAATACTTTACATATAATCACTAGTTTTATTATTTTTAAGATACCGAAATATATCCGAGTTTTAAACAGCTGTATGTTATTTTAATTCAAAGAGATGATAAATGAGCGTTTATCTTCAAATTCATATTTTAAAACTTTGATCATGGAAAAATTAGCAATTAAAAGTTTGTATTCAACTTTATATTTATTTATATGCGTAAAAATATCTAATGTCTGTAAAATCTTTCATTATTTATTTTCCATTACAGGATAACTGAAGTACAGTTAATTAAAATCCTGATATTCTTATAATCTCAACCAAAACTAGGAATTTTATATAAGGTGCACTAAAAATCTTCATTTGAAATTATGAATATTTATGTAATACCCATATACTGTTAGAAATTATATATCATAAATCTTACAATTCTATAAACATTTAAAATAATAAATCGAAATTTTAACATATCGCATCGCTAGGAAATTTTCATATGTTCCGTAAGTTTTGCACTGTTCAGTTGAAAACTCGGAAGGTTATCTGCAAAACTTGCTAAACAATTTAGTGAACACTATAAAATTTTAAAATGGAACTAAAACTGAGTTGCTAATACGTCGGGATGCTATAAAATATGAGCAAATTGTAAAAATTTTAAAATATTTATTACAAAATTCAGTTCGTAATTTATTCATTATATTTTACTGGAGCCTATTTGTACAAATTTTAAAGGTGACCATTCTGCATACAACTGCAAATGCTTTCGAAGGATCACTGAAGAAGAAAAACAAACAAGAAACATAAATGAAATCATTTCAGACCCTGAAACACGATAACCAGTAAATGAGCATTCTCCAACTGCTCGCGTATCTTATACAGCAGCAATAAAAACAAATAAATCTTATCAAGCTTCCTGAAACTAAATATTCTATTAGACAAAAGTCCCAGCCAAACCCACAAATAAAAACATTGCATCGGTCATTCCACCGCCAAAATCTGTAGGTACTTCTGGGAACAAACATTTGAACACTTTAATAACAAATGGTAAATCAAAATAGTTAAGTGTAGCCATGAAACGACTCACCAATACAAACTTAATGAAAAAGCAGATCAAAAATACCATTCACCATTCGAGACTTGATGATGAAGTTGAATTAAAATATTATGTTCCCCGACGAAGATAAATGATTTTGGCTGATGATTCATCTGAATCGGCGGATTGGAGGGTTTTCTCCTTTCCTGCTTTCTTTTTATCTTCTATTGCCGCATTGATTTCTTGGAATTGTTGGGGATTTACGCTAAATCTGTCGAGGTACAAAGACCTCCCGTTGGCATTTTGTGGAAGTTAGGAGAGGGAGGTACCAGCTCAAGTGTCATCCTCGTCACTTCATCAAGGATCGAAATTACGATGTCCGTCCCCAATAGCTATTGTGTTGCTTGTATTGTGATGTTAATAATTCTAACCAATCAATCATCATTGAAGATAATAATAAACAAATTTAATTCAATATCAGTTACCCTCCAAGAAACCTGTTTAAAACTTAAGTACAAAACCAGTATCCACAACTATAGCATTTCAGAAAAAATAAAACCCAAAAGGCGAATGGGGGTGTCGTTTTGTTGGCATCTCACCCATTGCCGATACAGCACAAATATATTTAAAAACCCTAATTCAAGTAACCTATGTCAGAATTCATATTCAATCCTTATTTACCATCTGTATATTATACTTGCCGCCAAACACCCACAATGACACCAGACATATCACAACCTCATCAACGAACTCCCCATGTTTTGTTTTTTTTATTTTGCTTGGAATTTAAATCATGCTTTGGGGGAACAACAAGAACAACATAAGGGGAACTAAAGTGGAAAAGTCATTTCAGGTAATAACTTCCACTTATTAAACAATAACCAAAAATTTATTTTCATTCACTTATGAGGACATTTTATGTAATAAATCCGATATTTTTCTCTACCTTTTTTACCTCACTTGATACGTAAAACAGGTGACTATTTTTACAGTAGTGATCATTTCCCATGTATTGGATAGTGCAGAATGTTTACCACACAACTGTATATCAAATAACAGATAAATATATAGAACAGCTAAATTGCCAATGTTTTCACACTTAACTATTCGTATAATCAATGAAGAAATAATAAATTATCAAAGTATTGATGAGGTTGCACAGACCATATATATATATAAACATAATAATTAAAAGTGCAAATATATCCATTTAAACTGCTTCTAATAAACCAAAAAATATAATCTGAACCATGGAGAAATGAGAATTGTAAAAACACATAAAAATTAGAAATCGTCAGGGAATAATTTTAAGAAGAATTTAATGCCGAAGCCAAAAATAATTGCGGATGACATATGTACAAATTATAAACCTACAATTACTAGAAAAAATTATGGGACATATTTAAAAGTGTCTCTGATGTTATTATTAACAGACAAATTTCAATTTTAGAATACAACGACCTAACCCTTTTAGCTCCAATGGAAACGTCTAATACGATAGACTTATCCCTATTTCATACTTCCAGCGCTGATAATTACTTAAATAAAATACTGAAGCTGAAAAAATAAAATTCAATTAAATAACCAGACACAATTTGCCTTACTATAAAGATTATAATTTGCATGAACTGGAAAATGAACTTTCTCACATACATGTATCATTCCAACGATCAGATAATATGATCTACTTTCTCATGAACCATTTATCATACAATTCCATAGTAAATATTTCAAAATTTTACAATAAATTGTGAAGAGAGCATCATTTTCCTAATTTGAGTGTGTTACTCTCATGTGAATAAAGCAGGACAATGTTTTAATGTATTTATTTTCTTATTTCTACATCAGTTACGCTCTATTCACACTTAAAATGTACAAAATATACAAAGTATTGTTTTTCCATTACTAGAAACATTTTTTTTTTCGCATTGCACTAAGTGTTCTATCCATGAACAATTAAATTTTAAATGAATCGCAAAGAAATATCGCATTCATGTTATTCATAATATTTGCGGCTATAATCTTTAAGTTTGAGTGAATTTATTTAATATTAATCGATGATTGGAGTTTTATAATTTTTTGTAAAAGTTTCTTCAATTTATTTCCATTCACAACTTTTTTTTTATTTGAGGCTAGCACATTTTTTTATCGATCACAATTTGTATATTTCATCATAACAAAAACAAATATTAACAACTATAATGAACAAGTATGCTCGAGTAGAGTGCATGCTTGAAAAGATAGCAAAGAAATTTGACGTGGCTCCTTTACGCTCAGTGTCGCTAGGAATTAATGATTTTGCAAATGATAGGAGCTTGAACAATTGAAAAGAATTAAATTGAATTATTTAGCGATCCGGTTTGATGGTCTACCAATGAAATAAATGCTGCAATGTTTCATGTCTATGTTAGATACATTTATAAAAATGTCTTTGAAGGAAACCTACTTTCTGCAACGAGTATCTACTTCTTTAAATGATAATGCAAATGATGTTCATGTAGCCATCACAGTAGTTTTTTAAATGTTTATATCCAGACGCTTTATTATTATGGGGTTTTCGTAGTTTCTTGTTTTGAACTATAGTGCAACGTAAAAATTAAGTGTTCTACCAAATATTATTATTTCGTACTCTGTTACTAAAAACTACACCAGGGGGTTGCCAATTTCGTTCGGATTTTAGAAAGGGTTCTCAAAAAAAAAAGAAGTTAGGAACAATGCATTAAGCTTAGTCATACTTTAAATTATCGCATACCATTTTAAATTTAAATGGAAACATAATGTTTATTAATAATTGAAAGTACAACTTACTTCAATTATTTAATTATTTTGACTAGACCACTCTTGAGACTGGCTTACAAGAAGTCAGATGCATACAAGAAAAAGAGGACGAATGATAACACGGGACGCGACTGATGGAGTTCAGAGAGAATCTGCTCGATAGTGGGTGTTAATTTTTTAATAAAAAGCAGTATTCCAAACTTTTAAAATTCGTTAAACATCATTAAATAAAAATTTTAATGAGAATTTTTAAATGAATTAATATGCAAACGTTGCTCAAGAATGTGACAAACGAGTACCTGTGGGCTGTCACGGTGCTGTCGATCGGAATTAAATTGTTTATTATTAACCATTTTACATGCTTTGCAAATCTTGTTATTGCAAATATTATATTGGGTTGGAGGGAAAGTTCTGTCGTATTTTAAATAGGCAAGTGATTTTTCTTGTAAATAAAAAAAACATCTGGTTAGTGAGTCATTAGGATTTTTTTTTTTTGTTCTTTTAGCTGCTGTATAATATAAAAGGAGTCCTATTTTACCGTTCATCATTTACTTGTGATATTTAAAGTGAAAAACATTTCAGTAGATAAAGGGCATTTACGACACTGCATTTTGTACGAATTCCAAAAAGGAAGCAACGCATCGGTTGCATGTAAAAAATTATGTGCGGTATTTAGAAAAGATATTGTAAATGTTCGTACTTGTCAAAAATGGTTTAGCAAATTTCGTTCCGGGGATCTGAGCCTCCAAGAAAGTGATCGATCTGGACGACCATCCAAGATCGATAATGATGTTTTGCGATCCATGTTGGAAAATAATCCACATTTAACAAGTCGAGAAATTGCAGAAGAGTTTGGCATTCATCATACAACTGTTGGAGATCACATTAAATCTCTTGGGTTTGTGTTAAAGGAAAGTGATTGGGTTCAACATGAATTAACGGAAAAGAATTTGTCTGATCATGTAAGAATGTGTTCATCACATCTGATTAGACACAATGTGGAGCCGTTTTTGGACAAGCTGGTTACTGGAGATGAAAAGTGGATTCTTTACGAGAATATTAAGAGAAAAAAATCTTACTGCAAACCAGGAACACCATCAGCAACAGTTCCAAAACCAAGTATCCATCAACGAAAAGTACTGCTTTGTTTGTGGTGGGACAGGAATGGTCCAGTGTACAACGAGTTGCTGAAACAGGGGAAAACCATTAACGTGGATCTGTACTGCAATCAGTTGGATAAATTGAATATAGCTATCAAAGAAAAAAGGCCAGCATTAGTGTCCAGAAAAGGAATAGTGTTCCACCACTATAATGCTCGACCCCATACTGCAATGGTGACACAACAAAAACTGAATGCGTTAGAATGGTAAGTCCTTAGTCACCCACCGTATTCACCTGACATTGCACCATCTGATTATTACCTGTTCAGATCTCTGTAAAAATATCTAAAGGGAAAAAAAATTCAAGTCTTTTGAAAGTGTTTCTAAGGCAGTTGCTGACTATTTTAATTCCAAGGACGAGAACTTCTGCAAAACAGGAATTTACAGGTTACCTGAAAGATGGCAACAGGTTGTAACAAACAACGGAGCATATATAATTGATTAATATTAAACACATATTTTTATAAATGAATTCAAATATTTTCTTTAAAATACGACAGAACTTTCCCTCCAACCCAATATTATAATTTATCAATTTTGCTTTTACCATAGTTTCCAAACTTATGAAAATACTTAGGAGGCCGGAAGCGTACAAGATGTAAGAAATACTAACACCACGGCTGCCAATTTGTTACAATCATCGCTGAGTTGGTACGCTCATGGTTGTCTATGATAGCCATAGTTGTACTTCTTTGTATTGTCCGAGAGAGAATAATGACTGGTGTGAATGAAAAATTCATTCTTGCAAATATCTTGGATATGGATAGGTATTTTTTATATATTAGAGATGTACAATTATTTTCTTTAAACTCAATTACATCAAATGTTTTCCTGAGACTTTTTTTGGCAATAAAATAAGTGAAAATACCAAAAACATTTTCAAAAAAAATTATTTCAATTAAGAATGGATGCTCTAGTTTTTTCACGGTAAATAAACTTACACGTGTATTGATCAAATTTTATAAGATAAATATTTTTCTTCTATTAGTGATTTCTGTAATAACTAAGAAGTAAAAAAGTGTGTTAACGTAAACAAGAGATTTATGCGATCGAAGTTTATCTAAAATTTATCGAACGATTTCGAAAGAGAGCTTTAAAAGTAAAAATTGCCGCAGAACTTAATCTACCATAGTCTACAGTACTTCGATGCTTACAAATGAGGAGTTAATTTCTCAGTATACTGGTAACGATAATAGTCATAAACGAATAGTCCAAAAAGGGATAGGAATAGTGGGAAACACAATTTTCTTTTGTCTTATGTCTGTTCTACCTTTTTGTGGACCAAATTGCCTTTGTCTAAACCTGTGCTACAGTCTCAAGCCACCATAGTGTAAAACATGTTACTATATGTGGCAAATTAAGATCTGCAGACATTGAAGCATCACAGGAATTTCTGCAAATATTCATGAAATTGGTTTAATCAAGGAGACTATCCACCGATCAACTGTGATACAAGCAGGTTAAGAATAGAATAATTTGGTTTTTGCTGGGCTGACACTTTGCAACTAAATCCAATAGAATTGGAAAATTGAAATAGCCAAGTGGATTCAATCTGGTCAATATGAGTAATCTTCTGGAATGTTTTAATTGCCAGAATGTTTGGATAAAATCCATAATACCTGAGACATTACTGACGCTTTCATAGCTACTTTTACGTGGCCAGTATAATCTCCAGACCTGTCGCCTATAGAAAACTTTTGGGAAGCTGTATGCCGTTGGGTTGAGACTCCATCGCTACCACAAAATATGAAGATTAGCGTGACAGAATTCAATCTGTATGAATGAATTGTGTCAAGATTCCTTTCAGAGTGTCTATGAGTCAAAAATACTAAGTGGGACGGAATCCATTATAAATACTTGAGGTTCGACATCTTGTTGAGAGTCCTGATGCTTCGTATTCAAAACAATAAATTTTGTCATACCCACTCTCAGCTTTCGGTATCATTTTCAAATATCATTTCAACCTGACCATTTCTACTAATTGCAACAATTTTTTGGCGATGAGTGTATTATCTACCCCAGGACAAATTGTATTTATGCAAATTTTGATATTAAACTATGATTAATAGCATTAAACTCCTAGTATGAAGTAAGAATTATATAAAACTAGAACATTAGAGTAGCAATGTTTCCTTGAGGGATAAGAGATACATTCAATATTAAAACTAAAATTTCGTAGTTTTGTTGTATAACTAATCACGATATTTTTGTAATTAATTTTCATGAAATATGTAGTAAAATCATAAAAATATAAAGGTTTTTAACCATTAATTCATTCAATAATAATTTAAACCTTGTATAAATTTATATTATAAATTAAAATCGAATGCTACCCAAATTGATAATTTGTCTACATTCATGTCTGTCATTTTCATATTCTTACTATTTTTTATTTTTCTAAATGTCTAGATCACATCTTTACTTTGTTTTGCGCTGCCTAGTCACATACTGGCTCTTTGAGCAGTTAAACTACTATCCCTGACTCTCATTATAATGACGTAAAAAAATCGTTATTTGAGATGTCAAATAGACACCAAAATAGAACTGCACAAAATTGTTTCTTGGTCTTGGATTACTGTATAAACGTCAATGGTTTTACATTTGGAACCTCTTTTAAGAAATCAACAAGAAACGAAAAATTCGAAGTCGATGGTGAAACATTCAGTCTTCTCCTTTTTTTTTACTATACTCCAATTCAAACTCCATGCCGTTCGTGCCAATAATAGAACACGAAGAGTACGAAATAAATCAAACAAAAAGGGTAAAATGAAATAAAAATACCCTTTTAAAAAAAATTTCTCGGAAATAAAAGGAAACCTAAAATGTGAAACGAATGAATACTATCTAAAGATAGTTCCGAAAGTAGAATGTGTCAAATGTATGCGGTAAATGGGTTTCAAACGACACTTTTCAATCAATATGCATTCGACTTGAGTTCAAATACATGGGAGAGAAAAATAGAACTCCAAATACAAACTTTTTATTTAAGTATAAGAGGAGGAAAACTTGTATACGATTAGAAATTCCTGCCTTGTGGGAAAAAAAGTGAAGAATAATTTATGAGATTTTTTTCCTTCTCTCAGAACTAAAAGCATCCTTGGTTCTGTTTCTCCATGTTTTGAAACCCTGTTTCACTTATATATTTTCAGATAGATAAAATTGTTCATAAGACAACTCTTCGTCATACCTATTTAATTATAGAACTGCACGTGAGGAATTTTCAACACTTCTGAATCATCCTGACAGTCAAATATCGCTGATATTTAATTATTGACATGCATGTTATTCTTTTCGAAATAGAGTGTTTGAATTCATTTTGCAGTAACGGTAATTATGTTATGCATATAATGAATGACACTAACAAAGAATAATAGTTAGTTATA
>BMAW01099225.1:0-59605 GCA_019974015.1 Nephila pilipes | reverse complement strand
AACTGTCTGCAGCTGTTAGTTATTGGTATAATTCTAAAGTCATCGAATGATGAGAAGAATGAAGTTTTATTTTATCTCAAGCGATTTGTAATTTCAATGGATTCCCCCACTCCTTAAGTGCACATCATTCATCGTGAGTTGTTCCAAACAGGAAAAAATGATGAAATTGATTCAACTGCACCGGGTTCTCTGACGTATTCGCCCTTAAAATGGCCTGCGGAGACTGACATATGATGTCATTTAATTTGAACTTTTCGTAAATATGCTCACTATAACATTTGTAAATTAGATGGAAATACAGAGAAGTCAATAAGTAAAGATTTATGCTTTGATTACATTCTTAAGCTACAAATAGTTTTAATAAAAAGAGTTGCAATAGATGGGATATTATAGATATTACAAGATAAACGTGTGTATCTAGCTACGATAAGAAGAAATATATTAGGCGATTCGAGATTGTGGAGTAATCATTATTAAGCTGACGTGCTGTAGATTCAGCTTGCAAATTTGTACTGACTCGTATCTGGATAAGAAGCGTGATATATTTTAATTTTTATAATAATATTTTTTTTTTACAATGCGTTTTTAATTAGTTTAATGATTTACAGCGCCACACACCGCTCCCTGACTGGTGAAGAGATGGTATGAAGTCGTGCCTACAATACACGGTCACTCCTATGTTAAGTACTTTCCATGACAACCCAGGAGTATGTCCATGACATCCTGGAACACATGTGTTGACATTCATGCAACGGCTCCCAAGAACCATTTTTTCAACAAGACAATGCTCTCGCACTGGCACAGCTAATTTTTGTCCTTAGTGAACGTGGAGACGTAAATTTATCACGATACCTTTGTTATTTCTAAGTGCTAATTAAAGCTTTACTTCATTCTCACTACTTGAATCTCTTATTTTTTGTCTTTTGCGTATGCAAATGTTTGACTGATTTATGTACTTTTGTAACATTGGAATATTCATGATTTTGCACATAACTTTGGGAGAACTTTAAGACAATTAGTGCATAAAATTGCCTCGATCAAACCAAATGAAATGTAATTTATTCAAATTAAATAATGTAAAAATAATGAAGTAAAATAGAAGAAATAATAGTAAAATTAATATAGAAATGGGAGGTAAAAATTTGAGAGTTGTAGTGAAAAGCAGATTTGTGATTGATAAGTAATTATTAAAAGGCATGTGAGAATATGGCGACAGTAGATTAGTCTTTTGAAAGATCTTCGAGACTCATGGGACTGTCCTTTAACTTTAATCGAACCCCATATCTTGATTATGTCCACTTTGATACAAGCATAGTATATATATATTTATTTATTCCAAACTTAATTTCAGTTAGTAAATAGTTTACTGAAAGAAGACAAAAAAATATTGCATATTAATAGCAATACAAATAAATAGATTTGAAATGGAATTTTACTGTTTCGCTTTATTAGTCTGCTAAATTATTCTGATTTTAATTAAAAATTATTGACTAATTTGAATAATGCCCTTCGAATTAATAATGAAGAGGTAGTGTCACATTTTTCTAAAAAATAGTGTTCATTTGTTATTTCATTTTCGTTCATTTGTTATTTAAATAATCTGTTTTGAATTTAATGTATTGAAAGTCTAATGATCTATATTATTTTCACTGCATATGTGCATATCCATATGTTATTAATATTTTCTATAGAGTAAAATATCATTTATATAATAACAGTATGTAAATATTCTAAATGCACCTCTTGTAAATAAGGTATTTGGGCCGTACTTTTTTATCCTCGATATTCGCGGTGATGTAACTTTGTCGTCATTGATACGGACTTTCGTAGCTGGTGTTGTTTTCGTTGAGTCGTAGATTCAAGCCCTTATACCACCAAATAACTACCATATTGTGAAATTGACGTGAAATAAATCACGGTACAAGTCTTAAAGTAATTTCGTTGGTACAATGGATGTTTGGGGAAAGAAATGCCAAGTTAGTGTAGTTCTCCTCACTTGATCGAGAAAGGAATTACGAAATTTCGAATTTCTTTTTAAATATATTTTTTGTTCGGAAGTTGTGATGAAAATCTTGGAAAGGATATAATAAGTTAATTTCTTAAAAATTCAATGGTATCAACCTTTTGCAGTTCATTAAATAAATTCTAGGTGTGAAGTCTAAAAGAATAAGACGAAAGTGCTCTTCTTAAAATACGCTAATGCCCCTAAAAAAAGCAAAATGTTTAATATTAAAATTTTAACTCTTCTCTTGTTTATTGTCATCATGTTTTCCATCATTTTTCAAAAGCTAAACTTTAATTAATTTTTTATAACTTGATATGAAAAGCTCATTGTTCTAAATCTCAGATATTTCTGAAACACATTCTTCATTTTTCTATTGCGTATTATATCAGCAGGGGTGACCAACTAACCTGAATCCAATACTTTAATAAGCATTTTCATTCCTGAATTTTTCTCGAACGAAGAGATTCTCAGTTTCGATACTACAAAAAAAAATTGGCATGTGAAAAGAAAATATCTTCTTATTGACATATTTTATTTAAATTTTATTTAATATATAAATATAATAATCAAACCAATTTTTTCAATACCATTTTTATCTGCTGGGGAAAAAAGACTTAAAATTTACGCTTTCTGTAATGCTCATTTTTTGTTTTAATGGTACTGTTAAGGGACTTAGTACCTTTCGAAATCAAAAGAATAACATTTTGACACACTTTTTTCGATTAATTATATATCAATAATGTTTGTTCATTTTAATATTAAACTTTGCCATTTTTTGGCAAACAGTGTAACTTTAGTATTGGATCAGTTTCATTAATATATTTTCTTAAACAACATGAAATATGCGTCAAAATTTAAAAAATTAATTAGATTCCATTTTGTTACTCACAAGATAACATTTGAAAAATATACAGTAAAATCATAATTCTTATACCAAATAAAGCTAAATAATGTCCTTATTCTGTAAACCTCAAATTTTTAAATTTATCTCACATTAAAAAAAATTGAAAAACTAAAAAAATTTATAATATTTGGAACTAGTAACTTTCATGTATCATGCTTATAACATAAAATCTAATCATCCCATTAACAAAACTGAGGTTCTGAGAATAAAAGACTACAAGTAGAATACTCATGTAAGATTTTAGAACAATTTTACATGGATAATAAATGTTTGCATTTAGAACTCTAAATGCAAAACATTTTCATCCTGTGAAATATGAAAATAAATTAGAATAAAAGGTTTGTTTCATTGCATTACAAAAGAAAAAAGCGACTTTAGATATTTACATTTTTTTGCTGCCCCAGGAAAACACTAGTTATCGGATTTTGACGTGGTTTACTTTAAAGGCTCTAACAATCCACACTATTTTTTGATAATAAATTTAAAAGAGATTTTCGAAGGTGCAAGGTACTAAGTCTGCCAAATCTATGCGAAAATCATATCAATATAGCTAAGCTATATTATATCAGATTGTCTATTGAGTTCTTGGTAATTGTTCAGTTCTAAAAATAACTTAAGACAAAACAATAAGCACAATTAAGAACATAATTGACCTTCATAATTGATATTTAGGGATCTTTTTTTTTGATTCTTATAGTGCTCGTAAAATGTTTTGATTGATTCATTGGTTGTTTTGTTAACATCGGCAAAAACAACACAAGTGCTGTTGGAAACTGCCATTTCGATCCACGGTAATGTGACAAGCATGACGCCTGAACGGTACTCTTCTTCAATATTCCATTTCATGTTAACTGGAGGACTTAAAGAAGCCTCCATGTATTATTTAATCTGCCTCATCCGCTACACGGTGAATTTTTAGTGGCTCAGTGGCTTTTAAGCTATCTTTAAAATAAATCAAAATTCATGAAAACAAAGCATCAATTTTGAGATAGATAAACATATTTTTAGTATCAGAAATTGAAATGGTGAAAAAGAATTATCCTCATTAGTATAGTTAATATTTGATCGATACTCGGTGATGAAACCCTAAGCTTTCTTTGCCAATAAAACCCCCCTAAGCATAGACTCGAGCTCTGACTCTACTACAGACTTGCCGTGTAAAATTATGGCTTACGTTAAATCTGGTCCCAAATCACTCCCGTTAGGGAAGGCGTTGAAAAATTTGTGAAGAGGTTGTCGATCAATGGTCAATCCTCCTCCCTAGACATGTTTGGTTTGAGATTGCGTGTTTTTTTTTAAAGTTATTCAAAACTATATTGGTCAACCAATTTAATAAATGTTTAAATAATCATATTTTAAATATTAGAAAGGTATTTGGTTAGGATAGTAAAAAATATCTTTGTTTTCTTTTGATGATTTTAAAGAATGATTGGCTAACATTCTATTTCCTTGATTATTTATATTTTGATTATATGATATGTATAAATTGTTTTCCAGAATATTATATTTCTTAGCTCATGAAATTGGTTGCATTTAACTTTGTAAATGTTTTTTTGTGTATAATAAGCAATTATATATTCTTATCATCAAATGATATATCATTCAGTATTTGTTTTATATGTTATTGTTTTCATGTTTTTTTATTTATCTTTTAATATAATGTTGAATTCTATGAAAAAAAAATTTTTTTTTTTATTTAAGGAGTTTTCGCAAGATCTAATTATGCCAGATAATTTTGTTTATGTATTACACCCATTCGAAATTTTCTAATAGTTATATTTTGCTACAGGGAAGGTGGTTGTTTAATGATTATTTAATTCTTAATCGGTTAATTCGGAAAACTAATTTAATTTATAATTTAAGCTTTCATAAAATCTAGCATTTAGATAATGGTATATCAATAAATTAAGCATTTCTCTCAAAAGGCAAGAAAGATTTACCTTTTAATTTTGTATTAGAATTAAAGGTTTCTGTTACTTCTTATGATAAAATTATCAGTTACGGCGAAACAAAATCACTTTATGCACATTCTTTAATGATAATAATTAGCAGTTTGTTAAAGAAATGTTAGATATTCAGAAGAAAGTAAAATGCTGGAAGAGGAGGCAATAAAAGAAAGGGAGGAGAAGCAACTAGCTGAACAGAGAGAGCATTTGAGCGAAAAGCTTAAATTGCAAGGAACAAATCTAAGTCCATAGATAACCCTATAAATCAATTCCTAAACCTATGAGGCTTTATTAGTGTTACCCACATTCATTTCTGATACAGATGACATGTCATTATTCTTAACAATGTTTTAAAACGCAGTTGAAGCGTTTTAAGTTAGCAACAGATTTTGGGTATCACATTTTGTTGAGAGTCCTTCAAGTGATATTGCCAGATTTATAGCGAAAAGAACCAGAATAAATGTTCAGAAGTATGCCCATATTCCATATATATTATTGCAAAAATTTAAACTGACAACAGACCGCTTTAGAATTCTTTTAATTGGCATCAAAACAGAGATAATTCCAATTAGAAAGATTTCTTTTTTGAGCTTAGGACTTAAGGTAGATTGAAAGTCCCCGACCTGACACATAGATGGAACTAGAGATTAAATCCATATGTGTTTTTTAGTTAGCCCCCCCTAACAATCAAAGAGATGCGTGTATAAACTCAACGATTTGTCAGATCATTGGCGTGAATTATAGCATTTTTGAGTGAAGCAGCTTTTTTGTTATTGTGAAAAAATGGATAAAAGAATTTTAAGCGTCTTGATAAAATATTGCTTTTGAAGAAAAAAATACAGTTGAAGCAAAACTTGGTTTGATGCCGAGTTTCCGGACACTGCCCCAGAAAAATCAACCATCAAGGATTGGTATGCTAGTTTAGACATGGTGGCGAAATGAGCACCGAAGACAGTAAACGCGATGCCTTAAAGAGGTTGTTACCGAGCAAAGCATTAACAAAATCCACAAAGTGATTTTTGAATGACCCGTAAATTGAAGTGAATGAAATAGCAGATACTCTAAAAGATATATCATTCGAATATTTGGGTATGAGAAAGCTCTGTGCAAAGTGGGTGCCGCGCGAGAGCTCACTTTTGACCAAAAACTACGACGAGTTGATGATTCGGAGCAGTGTTTGAAGGAGATCAGCGTAATTTTGCGAAAAAAAATGTGTTTTACTATGGTAGGCCGGGACTTTTCAAATTGGCCTGTTACTTTGAAGGTTGGCTATAAGATTAATTTGTTATTCTTTTGACAGGTTAAGAATCTCATCATTGTGAATCAAATTAAGAAGAGTGTCCACCAGAATATAAGAATCATTATTTAGATTTGGGAAAAACATGTTGATTCTGTTGTGTTGGCTCAACAGCTAGACTTATCAAAATCTCCTTCACAAAAAAAGTAGCAAATTTCCCACAAATCGAAGAACTATACAAACCTCGCTTTCTAAAATACAAATAATTAATAATTTATGAAAAACAAATTTCCAAAAAAATTGAAAAGAATATTTAGAATAACCTGTATTGCTGCTTCTTCCTGGCTCCATGCAATCACAGAATGCCATCAACACTGTTAGCCGCCCACTATTTCTTGTTATGGTTGCTAGCAATCCCATAAGACAGAAATATCCAAAATGTTCATGAAAGAGGGCTTCTGTTAATGCCATGCAGATGTTCACTTGTGGGCTCTCCAGTAACTCTACTCTACATTGAAGTTTATGAAATGAGGCACAGTTTGTGCTGACACTGGAATCAGCCAATCAGTTGGTGGATAATTGATGTTTTAAATTTTTTAAAGATCGTGGAAAAAATTCACATAGCTTTATCTTTTGTGTCTGGCTATTATTAACAATTCATATCACTTGTTCAAATGTTTACAATCACTATATGTCGAACTTTTTCAAACTAATTTAATTTTTCTGCCACATGCAAAGAACCGGACTCTACTAGGTGTTGACTTTTAAAGGCACCAGGAATTATAATTAACAAAACCACGAAAAGAACTATTGATATTTTGGTGATAAACCAAACTGCAAAATACCTTTTGCAGTGTTCCTTGCCTATAAACGACACTCCTGACGAATAGAATAGTATAACTCTTGTCCCTAAATTCAATTTAGAGTGATGTTCCAGTACAGAGCAACCCCTGTTGATGAAACTAGAATCATTGATCACCATTTGCGTGAGGAAGATGGACGGTATTTGATGCAGAAGAAAAAAAAATGACAACAATCATGTTTAATGAAAATAAAGATATATTTTTTTCAGGATAGAGGAAGAATAACTCCATTTGTAAAACGTTTTATCAACATAGGTGATGACACCCACCAGTTTCAACTGGCACTTGCACAGACTGTCTTCAAGTAGGAAAGAGTGAAAACTGGTGGACAATAATATTACAGAGGAATGCAGTCACCATATATGACCCCTAGTTTTTTAATTAATAAGTCAAACAGAACTGTTAGATTGTGTATAGATTATCGTAAGCTAAATGCGATTACTATACCTAACAAATATTCAATGCCTCTCATGGATGCCCTTATGCATGATGCAAATCTACTGCTTTTATGTCTACCCTTGACTTAAAATATGGTTTTTCATTAGATAGAGGTCACACAGAACAAGTCTGCATTCGTTAGTCGCTTTTGGTACATTCAGGAACAAAATAATGCCATTTGGACTCCGCAATGCCCCCCCCATCAACCTTCAGAGACTTATGAACCAGTTTTCATAATGGATTACCAAAATAAATATTCTGGAATATTTAGATGATACTGTTGTACTATCTGAAACTTTAAACAGCATTGAGAAACTTAAGAATGGCCTTTGACAGACTTAAAAAAAATTGACATTATAACTAATAGAGAAAAATGTAAGTTTGTCTTAGCAACAGCTGTGAAATATCTTGGATTATAGATGGCACCTTCAAAGGAATAGGGTGAATCAAGATAAAATTTAACTTGCAATACAAAACATTCTCTTGTCCCAAAGATGTTAAGCAGTTACAATCATTTTTACAGACCTGTTCTTGACATAGAAAATTCATCCTGAATTTCTTAGATATTACTCAGTTCGGAATTAACTTGACGAAGAGTACTGCTTGTAAATTGAATGAAAATGAACAACAAACACTTCCAGACTCTGAAGAATGTGTAATAACCCCTTCAGTACTAAAGACAAGTTGATTTTGCAAAACCTTTTATCATCAGACGCTAGCAGTTATGCCTAGGTACAATTCTTCTACAAAAGGAAAAAGAAATGCATCAGATGAGAACGTAATAGAATATGTAAATGAATTCTTAATCTCTGTTGAGAAAAAATTATTCAACAACTGAGTGAGAAGCCTTTGCTGTATCTGTGTGTTAACAAATTTAGAGGCTATATTGAAGTCAAAAAAAAAATTACAGTGGCATCCGACCACCAACCATTAAAGCTAATGGTGCTTAAATGTGTCACCCACTGGAAGACTAGCCAGAGGCATTCAGTTCCATTCTGAAAATTGATTATTTTCGAAATGCAATGTCATTGCAGACATACTATCCAGGCCTGGCTAAAGGAAGAAACTGCTTGCGAATTAAAATTACAGGGTTTTAATTTCCCGACAGAGCTTAGTAGTGAACTGGGACTGAACAGTCGAAGGATCTTGAATTAAAGATTATTGGTGCTTTAAAATTCAAACAAGGGGAGTTGGGTTTTACTTAGTGGACAGAAAGTGGGTACATTATGAACCAAGGCTTAAAAGCTCTACTGGTATTCTTACATGCTGAAGTGATGAAGCTCAATTATTTGTCCTTCTCATGAGAGAGAGAAAATATTACATCATGATGCTCCTGCTGCACATTATGGAGCTGATGGGACCTTTTCTGGGAATATCACTCAAATATTGTTGGACTGGAATGAGGAAGTATATTACTGATTGTAGAAAAGTTATGCATTGATATAAAGTCACGCTTTGGTCTCTTGAACCCCAGTTCCATCCCAACAATTTAAAGTAAGCTATTAACTTTTTTGGTCTCTACCATAAACTAGTGAGGCATGAAATGGATCATAGGGGAAGGGATTACACAACAAAATGGGTTAGAAGCTGCAAGCTACTGCTAAAATGTGCAGTAGTAACGTTTTTCTAAATGAAGTGTTTCTGGAATATGGATTGGCTCGTCTTCAAGTAACAATTAGACTCAATTTGTTAGTGTGGTAATGCAAAAATTAAGTTATGTATTGAATACTATTTCACAACATATCACCATCAACAAAATCCAGTTGAACGTGAGATTTGAAGTGCTTGCTTGGAAATGATGGTAGCTAATAGCCGTACTTTATGAGCACAGAATATTTACCAGCTATAAGGTTTGTAATGAACACTGCAAAATGAAATTTCAGATCACACGGCTGCGTACCTAACGCCAAATAGTACGAACTTTGGATCACGTAAGTACTGATCACTGGTTTCAAATGCATCCATAATGATAATTTTGTACAGGAATTCCTCTATTTAAACTAATTGAAGGATATATGTGTCACAGATTGAGGAAAATATTGAGGAAAAGAGTCTAGATCGTTGAAAACCTTTTGAAGACAAATCACTCCAACCAAATCTGTCTATGAAACTAATAATGATCTAGTTTGGGTAAAGCTCCACCCACTGAGTAAAGCAAGTCAAAATGAAGTGCGAAATTGATGGCTAGGAAAGAAGAGATACCATTTGTGCTATCCCAGAGATCTCTACTACGCTTTAATAGCCAGTTGTGACAAGCCTGATGAAACTTTAGGTGTTTACCATGTATCAGTTTAAAAGCCTTTCTGAGTAACACCAGCACAGAGACCCAATATCCTGTGGTGCCTCTCAAGGAAGAATACCTCGAAAACAACCAATGAGTCCTCAGAGAACTTTTGGATAGAATGCCATGTCTGATATTACACCACCTCGCCTAGATAATGCATCTGGAAGTGTAGAGGAAGGATGTACCGTAATTTAGTGCTACCTTTCATGTACTACAAATGAAATGAGTGACAGATGTCTCCACTATTCTTTTTTGGTTAGAAGATAAGCTTAATCTTTGAAGGAGGGCTTACGTTTAACAGAGATAGTTGATATGTTCGTTAATCTTTGTTTTATATATGTTTTGTAATCATAATCTCGTTTTTGAGAACGTGTCAAGTAACTAAAAATATTTTATTCACAAACCATCCCGGCTCTTCATTATTTTCTGATATAGTAACAATGGAGGGATGCAATTTTTATTTATTCAGTTGTATATTTGTTCACTGATAGATATAAAAACTAAGAGAGAACGATAATCAGAGAATTCTACATTGTCTTGAAAAAATGAAGAGGAGTTTGAATTGAAGCCTTGGAAACAAAAGGACAAATAATAAATAGATAAAAAACCTGATTTTAATATAGAAATCAAAGAAGGAAATAATACCTTCTTCCTATTACATTTTGAAATTTCAGATTTCAGCACAGAATATTTTGTTTTTTTCTATACGGAGGGATAAAAATCTAGAAAAAAAAAGGAACAATAATTAAACTTTTTTTAAGAACTTGAGTAGCATTTGCACATCTTATAATCAAAAGAGCTTTGGTTGCAGGAAATCATATAAAAGTGTAGCGTGGGCTATAAATAACCTCCACAGACTTAGGTTTGAACCCCGTTTTGTTAGCTTCCCTTCATTAAAAAATATATAGCAAAACAATAAAGAACAAGTCAGGTGGCTTGGACATTCAGCCACATTCATGGACTCTGTTACACAGGTGCAAGCAGAGTTGAACCCTCTTTGTGAGGAATGATGATCCATGTCATGTTTATAATGGGGAATTTATGGCCTAGCTATTGTGACAGCCGACACCGGCTGCAGGAAGACGGCATTGTCCGACTTGAGCAAATAGTGTTGCAGGGGACAAAACAGGTTTCTCTTTGATTGGGTTGTTCTTGAAAAAGGAAAATAACTCAAAAGGAAGGCAGGGAACAGACCTACAGAGGTCTTAAAAGTGAAGAAAAGAGGGATCGGCGGAGGAACGAGAAGGCGTGCAACTTTAAGTTGGAGGCGATTGCAGCACTGCAGACTATAACTAAATCGAACTATATCGAGATATTGGAAATATTGATGGTTTTTCAACTATGTGTTAGGACTTGTGCTGTTTAGGTATATACGATTTACCTCGACAATTAGATGTGTTAGCAGTGTGTAAAAAGAATCTGAGCAGAAACGCCTAACTAAAATATTAATCCTAACATTCAAATAAAAGGTATGCTTTTTTAGCTATGTGATCCTTCGTTACCACACTTCATTCTACGCATTCAGGATTACTACGTTACAAAAGAAAGTATAAAGACAGAATTATATTGTTTAAAAATATCTTTATTAAACCTAAAAAGGAAAAACCACGTTTAATATTAAAAATTTAACTCAACCTCTTGTTTCTTCATTGTCTCGTATTTTCTAGTTTTTTTCAGAGGCAATACATTTTTACTAAAGTTAACTTAGCAGAAAAACTCATTGTTCAAGTTCGGATGTTTGTGAAACTCATTGTTCTATACTTTTTCTATTGACGTAGCTATCTTAAACTTTGAGCAAGCTAATCTCAAACCAAAGTTTAATAAAACAGTTCTTTCATTCCTGATTTTTCTTGAAGGAAGAGGAAGTTTTGAGTTTCATACTACAAAGAAAGGCGATGGAAGAAAACATCATCCTTATTGACAGGTTTAAAATAAATTTCTTTCATATATAAAATCATAATAACTTGAAATAATTTTTCTTGACTGTTTATCTGTTGTGAAAAAATAAGTTTATTCATTCTTCTTTTCTATCATAACGTTGTTAATAAATCTCTACTATAATACCACGTGAAAATTCTCTACCTAAAATATTCATGGCAGGAAACTCTCTGCTTGAAATGATACTAAGTGACGGATAGTATATTTGTTCCAATTTAGGGATGACATATAAGAGTAAAGTATTAATTTCTCAGTTTCATAAGTTTCATTACTTTCTAAAAAAAATTCTGATGATATTTGAAAAAATGTTGGATATGAAAAATATTGCATTTTATTTGATTTGTCAAAATTTAAAAACAACGAAAAGATAGTTCATGAAAAACCGTATTAGTCAGTTGTTCGAAAAAGGAAATAAAGTGATTATTTATAAAAATGTTTGCTTAGATTTTTTAGAATGAATTTGTAACCAGTTCTGATATAAAGTATTCTACAACCAGTGCCGGACTAATTTCATGTGACGTCACGATGACATGATTGTTGACACGCGATACCCGTTGATGTAAAACTGTCTTATATTCATTTGTTTTACACTACTTTTGTGAAATGTGTTATAACTCATAAGCTTAAATAACACATTATTACTAAATATATTACTTTTTATTTGATTAAAAAAATTTATGACAAAACTTTGTTTATATATTTTTCACCATAAATAAATGCAGAAATTGAAGTGGATTGCTGTAGTATAAAGGTATTGAATTATTCTTCTACGAACAAGCTGAAATAATGACTTCAAATTCAGTTGATTCACATACAACCATTTTCTTATAATTATAAAACATCTTGACTTAAGCAAGTTTTTTAGTATTTAAAAAATATTTTACTGCTCTTCTTTGTCGGTTAATAATATTGTTGAGGAAAGTTTGTAGATTTTAATATGGTTAGTACTGATTTTTGACATTTGTTTAAATGTGTATTGGGATGGTTTATGTTAACGTCACACTAGAGAAACAACACGAGGAGCTATTGGTGATGGTTACTCGTGGTACAGGCATGGTTAAGTGACGAGGACGGTCCCTGAGCTGGCACCCCCTTTCCCTCGCGTCCACTCCCGTCATCGAGAGGACCTTGGGCCCCGACAGATTCGCCGTGTATCATCCCCGGCTACACGGTCGAGGATCCGCGATTGAACGAAAACCGCTGACCACGAATCCGATGCCATGACCACTAGGCTACCACGGCCACGTGCGGTATTGGGAAGCACATTATGTGGGTATATATTTGCTTCATTGTGAAATGTTTTTTGAAAAGGAATACAGAAGATAATTATTTAAAATAAACTTCATGCTTGTATATATTCTTTCTTTCAGAAAAACGTCGTCTTGTTTCAACATTTGTGAATCCTACTTTGGAGGGGTCACTTGGTGTGATTACTTTTAGCAATAAATCCCAAGTTCCTTATAAAGCTACAAACTTCTTATAATGTATATGAAATTTTAAATTAAGTTCGACTCTTTTATTTATTCCGTATTTACTTTTGGATTGGATACAGTACATTATTTATTCCTTCAGTACAACGAGTTTGAAAATGTCTATGACACTGAAAAAGGATTAAGTTGATCGTTTAAAAAAAAGTTTTTGGCGGATGGAAAAAAGAAAATCAGCATCAACAATTCGGCTGCCAGCAGTAGCAGTTCAACGATTTGGAAAATGTAATTTGAATTTCGTAAGTTTGTTTTTTGTTTGATAAGTTGTGAAAAGTGTCCGTTGAAGCTTTGAACATGGAATTTTGAAATATTTTGTTCTTCCGAAAGGAAGAAAATCAACAAGTGAAATCGATTCAAATTCGAAAGAAATCGTTTTCAAAAAAAAGCGAATATGACGATTTGGATGATATACGTTGTTAACAGAGAAACGTCCGTTGAAAATGGGTCATTTTAAATAACTTTTTTTCCGAAAAGGAGAAAGCATAATAAAATTCTGATAACACGTTTTTAAAGAACAGTTAGTTGAATATCAGAGGTAGGCAACTGTTTTCCTGCTAATAGGTGCAGTTATGTCTTCTGAATAAGGTCAGTAAATTTTATCGTCTACTTTTTTTCCATACGTTTTTTTTTATATATGCACTTTTATATATCTTTATTTCACTAAAATTTCAAGGCTACTGAATGCTATTTTATTATTAATGTTTTCATTTTTTAAGACACTTCTATGCTATTCATTTCGGTGCTTTTACTGTTCAATATCACCTTTTCTATACGTTCCGTTATGTTTCGCTATGCTTATATGTACGATTTTTCAGGCTTACTTCATCAATTTTCTCACCTCTTTTCTGTCAAAACGCCATCTTGTTTTCAAAATTTGTCTTCTAGATACAACGATTTGTACTTATCCTTACTGTAAAACGTCATCATACTTCAATTTTTCTTCCAGATGTCAATACAATATTTTCTGCTTCTAGAAGTTCAAGGTTTGAAACTACTCTTTAACAATCTTCTTTTGATTACATTTCTCAAGTGACCTTTTACCGAAACTGGGACTTCTCAAAACCTGTATTTCCCACAGACGACGCTATCTTTTATCCGCTTCTGGAAGCATCAGAGTTTAATGCCCACTATTGGCGCCTCTTTGAGCGATTTGAAAATTGTCAAGTGGTCCCGGTAAAATGGGACTTCTTTAGGTACAAAAAAAGTATTATTCAAAGATGAAAAAGTGCCTCTTCACAAATCATTATGTATTTGCAGCTTAAATTGTGTACGTTGATTCAAGAAAATAGTTTTCATTCAATTTTGTCCCTATGTTCCTTTATTAATTTAATCAACTATTAAATAAAAAGTGTTTATACATGAAGTCTTATAACTCCAGAAAAAGTCGAACAACAATTTTACTACATGCCATTTAAGCATGAATACTTTAGAATAATTACAATTTTCAGAATAAACTGCCTTTATTTATAACATGTTAAAAAATCAACCATTGATCTAATGCTGCATAATATTATTTATAAATCCAAATGTAATTTAAATTCAAATTAAACTAATCAAAACAAAAGACACAGAAAAATAATATCATCAACAGTTAAAAGCATATCTTTTTTTAAAACAAAAGAAAATAAATTGGCTTTTATCATAAGTATATAAACCAACGCCTGAAACTTAGGTTTAAATAGGCAGCCCAACAGAACAGAACAAACACCAATCACACAAGAATAAGACTATAGATGATACATAAAAATATACTTATATTTTATCCTACTGATTATGATTAATTGGAATAATGTAAGACATATGATAATATTAAATATTTTTTAAATCAAAATAAAGGGATATATAAGAAAAGACTGTATACGAAAACTGGCATATGATAAATGCTATGTTAATGCAGACTACTCAGTGTTTTTATGATATATATATTGATTCTGTGAATTTAGCCATTAGAATTAAATAATTATTTTCCAGAATTTAAGGATATAGTGTTATGAGTTTAAAATAAATGATTTTAGTGAATATTGAGTGAAGAAGAACATTGTTTAATAATATACAGGAAATGAGGGATTAGTTCTTATGAGTGAGTAGCTTAAGATGTTCTAATTAAAGATGTTCTTATATTAAGAAAAAAATCTGCTAAACTTTTGATATGATGGTGTGTCTATTATTATTGTCTGTATAATCTTGAAAATGGCCATAACTATGAAATAATTACTAGCCACGAAGGTATATATATATATATATATATATATATATATATATATATATATATATATATATATATATATATATACTCTCAAGCAAGTTGACTAAAGTGAAAAAAAGATACTGTTAGAGAGGAATTTAGACGTAATAAAGTATGGTATACTTGGTACACTTTTCCAGTTCGCCGCAAACAAACAAAAGTCATAAAAATTATACAATCAACACCAAACGGAATATGTATATATTGGAGAAGTGTTTTCATAATAAAGTTTGTTTGGCGAGATTTATAATAAATGGATAAACAGTCTATTTTTCTTAAGCTTTCAAATGATGTAGGCTTAAGATTTTCAATTACAAATTTAATATTTTGCTGAAACACATTTTTGTAAGTAATATGGTTAATGAAAGTAATAAAACTAACCTTCTAATTTTCTTTTTTATCAAACATAATTTCAGGTATGTTTCCTTTACTTATGACTCCCGTCAATTGGCCATTTTAAATTCATGAACGTAATGTTAATCTATGGAAGTTTCTACTTTCGTCCTCAAATATAGCCTACTTTGTTTGATTGCAATAACAATGAGCCTAAAAAAAGCCAAAATTAACAAGTGTCTGCAGAATGATATGTTTCTCCCGAGTTTAGAAAAAATGTGTTTTTTTAACGGACATCTCACAAACGAATCATTAAAATAAACATAAAGATATTTTTCGGCTGGGAGGAAAACCTTGTAATTCCTCTGGGTTTTTTTTCACTTTAGGATGCATTAGTAATAACTTTCAAATAAATAAAATAGTAAGATTTGAGGGCGATAGTAAAAGAATTCAAATAATTAACGTTATGTCCAGGAAATCAAATTGGACATAAAGTTAATTACGTTGGGAGTCTTAAGCAAAAAAATTGAAAAATATATACGTATATGGCTTTATTATTTATATGAACAGGATTTTTTTTTCTGTTTTTCGAATAAGTTAAATGTGATTAAAAAAAAAGGCATTTACGTACTTTTGATACCAGTTCCTCTTAACAGTTTGTCTGTTTGGTGACATGTTAACCAGACCATAAAAAATATATGAGGAAAAGATGGTATAAATATATTAAATATGAAAAAAAAAATTCGCATGCAAAATATTAAGCATCAGTGGCCGTACAAATATATGAAAAATTGTGACCATGTATACTAATAAGCGACTTGAGAAAGAATTATCCATAATATTGAAAGAACGTTAAAAAACTATCAGAATCAGCAGTTAATTAGGTCTTTTTTTATTCTGCAAAAAATAAACTGTACTTTTCCATTTCCCCGATGCAGGAAATAAAGCCGCTAAAATTGATGGTATAGGTAATATTTAATGTAATTCAATGGCGCATAACCATTTACTATATTTGTCCCAATAAAGTCTCACCAATTTTAAATAAAGACCAAAATTATGTCTTTACGATTTTTTCATGTATTGTAAATTCTTTGTAATATTACACAATTATACATTTTTCCTGCAGGAGTTGAAATTCCTATTTATATTTAACTGAGTCCTAAATTATGTGTTATAGAATTATTGAGTTCATTTCATTCGTGGGGAGAGAGTATTCTTTTATATAATCTAACTCCATAAATGCTTAAGATTAACTTTTATAAATTTTTTATCTTTATTTTGGCGTAAGTTTGTTGTCATTAAATTTCACATTAAAAAAAAATATTTTATTTCGTTTCCAGATTTTTTAACAAATGATATATATTTTTAAATTTATAAACCAAATTTAAAGAAAACTAAAACATATTTAATTTCATTTTTTGTAAATATTTTTTGCGTGTAATAATCCTCAGTCATCCTTTTACTACCTTTGGTGGTTGGTTTACAGTGAAATTTATTAAAGCATTTCGGTGTCTTCGAATTTAAAGTAAGCTATCATTATAAGAATACATTTGTGAATATCACACTTACTGCATCTATACGTTTCGAAATCTCTTGATCCGTGTATTTTGATGTGTTCGAAGGTATGTGAGCTAAAATTTTAATTATTACAAGAAATTTTTTTTAATATCTTATAAAACTTTTTTTTTCTGGATTGATCATATGTACATAATATTGTAAGTTATAACTATTGTGCTGATTTGTTTCGGTTTCATTAGTCGTACAATTAAGTGACCCACTGCGTGAAAAAAAAAAGTTTAATCTATCGAGATTGCACAAATAACGGTTTAGTTTTATTAACGTCGCACTAGAGAAGCATCACGAAGGCTATTGGCGGTGGACCACTTTAATTTTGAACTACTGTCAAGTGAACGAGGACGACACCTGAGCTGGCACTCCCTCTCTAACACACAACGGGGAGGACTTTAAGAGCACCAACAGATTTACACGTCAGGTCTTAGGATAATGTTTTGAAATGTTATGGAATAACTTTGCTTTTTCGATATAATTGACGTTTATGTAAAAAAAAGAAACCTACAGTAAAAGAGATGGAAAAAGCTCTCTATATCAGTTTATAATTAGTGACAAATATTTTTAGCGTTAATTAGAACTTTTGATATCCATGGGATGAAAAATAAATTTCTTAGATATGCGGTCATTGCAACGAAATAAATTATATTTAAATCTAGGACACTAGGTTATTCTCTTCTGTTTGATATAAAATTGTTAAGGCCTTCCATAAGTGCAGGTTTGAGACTTATATTTTTTCAGGACCGTTCAAGCCATTAAATATGATAACTTTGGAATCTGTTTTACATTAGTTTAGTTTTTTGTCGCACTGATAACACGAGGGCTATTGGCGACGGACCTCACTGGTACAGACCACGGTCAAGTGACGAGACGACACCTGAGCTTACACCCCCACTCTAACGTACACCATAACGGGAGGACTTTGGGCCTCGAACGGGTTGCGATGCACCGGCGGGTCTTTTTTGGCGGCCAAGGATCGAACCGCGACTGAACGAAAACCTCCGGCCTCTAAGTTACGACCTTGACCACTAGGCTACCATGGCCCCAAACAACTTTCGAAGGTCAAGTATGTATAAAATTGGATGGTAATTATGGAGAAAAAGTCTTAAATTAATAAATAAAATTAAGTATCTATAGATTATCCTTTTGTAATTAAAATTTTTACTATACAATGGAATAATTATTAAAACTTCATGAAACTTTTGAGTTACTTTAAGCCTTCCTAAAACAAACAAATTACCAACTAATAGCTGTTATTTTAAATATCAAGATCCTTTAATATAGAATAAGACACATACAAATATCTCGGCTGTTTCTCAATAATAAATTGAAATTTTACGATTTTTGTATACGTATTATGGTGTTGTTTTGCTCTATTACATTTATATTTGAGATGCGTAGTTATAGAATCACAAAATTTACAAATACCTTTGATAACCAATTTTATACACTCTATATTAGAGAGTCTTAATAATGTGTTAAAAATTTTCTGTATCTTAGAATAACCTAATAATGTAATATTTTATATAATTTATGCATATTTTTAACATTTTATATATTTTGTGGACATTCTAAAGTTTAAGAATAAATGCATCGTAAATTTTAATATGTAAGATTAGAATATAACGATATCACTCTAACAAAATTTCCATTACCTATGTTCTTTTGTTTTCGATGTCGCATAATTTGCTGAGTGGGAAATGGATTGATAACAATTGTTCAATCATGAGTGTTTGTTTAATGCCGTAAAATCATTTCAAATTCCTTTTATTTCCGGTAAGACATTTTAGTCTTTTCTCTGGGTTTACTGAACAAAGTCAAACAATTAAAATAATTGGTTCAAATCGGGAATAGGTTGTCTCCCTGGTGATTGGCGACTTTTTTGGTAGCGCTGACTTTTGAGAACGATGGTTGGCGATTTGGAGTCATGGTAACCCTACACATATTGTCTTAGAATCACACGTTTGGCAACCTATCAGAGTCTCCAATCTCTAGGAGACACTCTATTGAATTTAGTAAATAATCCCAAAGGAACGAGGACAAATTTTCATATATTTTTTTTAAGAACCAGCCAAGATTGTTAAAACAATCTAAATCTTCTTCATATAAATAAAATATGAATGATTTTGTAAAATACATGAAACCTAAATGATAACATAGCCTTTTTATTTGAGTACGATTTTGCTTTTCTCTCCTTTAAATTATTAAATGAATCTTTTGACTTGAAATGAATCTTTGACATTTGGCAAAATACCGCCAAATAATTCCTGTCTCCAAAGTGGTTTGCAGCTAAACTGTATTCCAACCATTTTAATTTAAAAGGATTAATTAATTTGTAGTTAGTTTTAACGGTTGTTATGTATTTCACTTGGTGTGTGTCTGTATGTATATTAATATCAGTGTGAAATTGTCTATTGTTAATTTAACCAACTTCCCATCAAGCTAGATCTCTCTGCAAATTTTGAGACCGTTCTTATTTGCCTAAAATTGCAATGTTTAGATATTTGCGACCAACTAATATCTTTAATAATTTTTTTAATAAACTTTGCCACCGCTATAAAGAAACGTTGGTTTTATTTCAGATATTGTTGGTGAATTAGTATCAAATTGCGAGAGGAAGCCTAAAATGATAAGTGCTGCTTTGATTAAAATAAAAGTATGGGCTGTGAGCAAAATTCATTATTCATTCAAAAGGCTTTTTTTTTTGTTCAATAACGATTTTATTCTAGTAAAATTATTCTTTTTTGCTAAGTTTACGAAATAAGTTTTTCGTTAGCCAACTCTTAAGTTGGTTGTGCGACTTGTTCCGAAAGTCGCCAAAATTTCAAAATATCATGAAACGGTATACTATATTTCATTTCAATGCTTATCTACCAGTAGAATTAATCTATTAATCTAGTGATATTAATCTATTTATCCTAATTTACTAACGTTTTTGCTTTATTTTTCTAATTATTTTCAACATCTTATAATGTTGACAAGTTGTCCATAATATGTTCATTTATTTCTTCTCTGTTTTAAATCTTTTTTGTAAATTTCTATATGTAAATGGATCCGTTTTTAATACTTTGCTATTATAATAATATATCTTCATTAAAATGTTCATTATCTTAACACTGATGCAGTAAACTTCCGCGTTGGCACCATTTTTTTTTTTTTTTTTTTTGTTTTTTCTTTGTTTTTTTGAGCTGACTCAGTATACGCTCGGGCATAAATTTTCTAAATTTTTGGCGATATGACTTATGATATAAACTTAGTGTATACCGATTCCATGTTACCGCACATATTAAATTCACGAGAATTAAAAAGAATTTGGTATCAAGCATATACTGGAGTCTTTTTTGACGATGAGACTTTTCAGGCCAAACTTAGTGTTGAATGTTTATTATAATAGCAATACAATAAACTTAAACATAATGTATGTGTTTTTGTTTATATGTTTATATTTTTATATATATGTGTGTACATTGTAAAAATGGTTGTATACGTTCCCCTTTGATATGATGTTACTTTCCGTTAAGGGGCTTAAAAAAAACAATCGCGCAGTGCGAATTCACCTCTCTCCCGACGCAGTGCCACTGTGGTTCCCCTCGATATCACTCAATTGGCAAAAATAAAGTAATAACCTCATAACATTCTCTTTTGAAAAAGTACCAGTAAAATTAAGTATTTTCGAAGTTTTGTATTTTTTTCTTTAACTGATCTTGTTATAGTGATTATCTTTGATATTAGGCAAACAGACGTTTTTTTTACTAGTAAACCAATCCTCCAAGAATGTTTTACTAACACACCTACAACTTCAATTTGCATCTTTTGTTTTCTATTCTCTTTGTAACGCTTGGTCAGAGCTCTATAAATGTTCTTAGTCTTGAACAGGATCACTATTACTTTGCCCACACGGATTTTTCCGTTGTGATGTTATTTTATCTGATGTCTTATTGAAAATAGGTAAATTACTTACTGTACGATATTACTTATTGCTGTTCTATATTTGGTGATTATATGTAAGAAAAATGTTTTGTAAATTTGTCGTTTTAAATAGGTGCTAGTTGGAGGCTGGGTTGGTTGTCTTTTCCTGAAACGGATTTAGAAGTTCTAAGCCCTTGTTATTGAAGGCTCAACTCCCATAGTACGAAAAAAAGTTAACTTAAGTTACTGTGAGGGAGTGTTTGAGGGAATATATAATATCGCAAGAAACCAAGATGGTAAGAGTTGATGCTGCTCTGAATAAAATATAATTGCGACTTAGACATTATGAAAAAATAAAAACAAAAAAATAAAAGTGAAAATGCAGTTAACCCATTTCCGCGTTTTGCAAAATCCTTAAAGTGGCGAAGATCATAAGAGTTACCACATCTAAAGCCATTTTCTGAGCAGAGAAAACAGGGTAGCCCCATTTGGCGAAATATCTCAAAACAACTAGTCACCAAAATTTGGGATAAACATCATCAACATGAATAAAAAAGGGGTTTACAAGAAGAAATGATAACGTAGGATAAGCTAGGCTAAGCAGATGACTTCACTCGTGTTTACCAAAGAGTTAGTGGGAAAAAAAAGACATGCAAAAAAAAGGCCAACTATGGCGAAAAAAATAAAACGAGCGTGATCTTGAACGTATATCGCATCTAAGCAAACTAACTTTCTTTTAAATATCAGATTATATATTGTAACTATCAAAATGATTATTTGTATTTTTTGTAGACTTGCTTATTTTACGCGCTTTTATTTCTTATAGGCTTATTTATTGAAACTTACATTACTTAAATTAATGTACAGTCCCCGGGAGTAATTTATGGTTTAAACTAACAAAAAATCAAATAAAAATCCTGAAATAGAAGGATTGTATGGTAATGAAGGAAAATACTAAGTATTATGCATACCATTGCTAAACCATTTTTAATTGTTCTCCCTCAAATTTTTGAGATATAATACTTTAAATTAAAAGAGTAATTTTTTTTTAAAAAAAACTTATTACAGCGTTAAATTTGTTTCAAAATTATATCTCTTTTTACAGTTACAACGATATCTTATAAATTTGTAAGGAAAATTAGGAAGAAAAATTTCTTAAAAAATAATTCTTTTCCTTTAATTTTGTATTATTTCATCACAAGTATAGCTAACAGTTTTAGTTTCCGTTTTTATCATAATACTCTCTTATGGTATTATTATCTTTTACTCATTCTTTTAAGATAATTAAGATTTGAAAGCATGGGTTTGTGATTGTTTTATAACTCTTTTATTCCTTATATTAATCATTAAGATGTAACAATATTTTTCTAAAACGTGTCTAGTATTCAAAATCAAGAATTATGTTAATATCTTTTATAATAAAAGTACTTCAAAAGATCATTTTTATCCTCCCTTTCTCTGCAATAATTTCTTAGATAAATTTCCCTTCAAAATAGATTGATTAATTGCATATTCGCATCACACTTAATGGCAATATGGGGATTTCTGGTGTCACGGAATTTGATATTTTAAACCACGCTCAAATGATAAGGACTGTACTGAAACTAATACCTCATCTGGAAACTTCCGCATCACGCCACAGTAAGTAATAGAAACCTCAATATATTTAATATTCATCAGCATGCTGCAAGATGAGCTTCTGGACGATCCGATGTAAACAATATCAAAAGTGAGCTGCTAACCCTGATTATAAAACTACCCCTTGAAAATAGGACAACACAAGCTCCGTATTAATACTGCATTTTAAATTTTGTCACATAATACAAATGTTTTTATGATTACTTATGCTGTAATACGGTATGTCACTATATTTTTTGGATAAAATAAAAGAAGTGGCTCCTCCCTATAGACTGTAGTTCTAAAGAAGTATGTTGCATTTCGTTCCCTATAAATAAAATAGGTATTTATATTTTCAGCAAATCTATTTTCAAACAAAAACTACAATGAATGCATTGCTCTTTTTGAAATTTTGCATTAAAAATCCTAATTGAGCACACGATGCTTCCAATAAGATATTTTGCCTGGAACGTAGCCAGGACTTTATACTAGGTCCAACTTTCGATTTTATAGAAGGTACAGTATAAAATATTACAATAAATATATTTTTTTAACTTCTAGAGAAATCCAAAAATAAATTTTATGTATGAATATTACTTCACGGTTTTTTCATTTAGCAGAATACACATCTATTATAGATAATAAAATAACTTATGTATGAATTTTAGAGTACTAAAATATATTGTTTTTGTTACTAAAATCGTAGGGTCGTATCACTCTAGCATAAGAAAATATCATTGAATAACATTATTTGCTTTGTCATTTTTTATCTACGTTGAGAGAAATTGAGGAGACCATTCTCCTTTTTATAGGAATAAAAAATAATACTTTGATGAGTAAATGGACAATATGTAATTGAAATATTTCTATATGACAAATTCAATTTATATATATTTGTGCCAAGATGTAAGTTAGAGACCTTATAATTTCGATTAGATTAATATTTAAGATAACAGAGGGGTCAGGTTATCGAGATACGACACATATAAACGCAATTCCCACTGTTTAAGGCGATTCGATACTCTTTGAACAATTTTCTTATTCACTCATTCAAAAAATATGTTTTAATAATCTTTATAGTGTGTCCACCCTAGATAATAATTTTAGAAGATAATAACTCTGACCAAATAATTCTTATAAGCTTCAATTAAAATGAAATTTAAAAAAAAAATATTTAGTATGAATTTTTTTCATAGAGAGTATTGCAATTTCATATAATTTCGGCATATATTTTTAATAATTCATTGTTTTTCAAAGTATTAATTTTACCTGAGTAATTAGAAAAACAAAAGAAACTTTTAAGAAAAACTATAGCAATAAAATTTTTTAAAAATATTTCTTTTTTGACTTCAAATAATATCAAAGTGTATTTTCGAGAGAAATTATATGATGAATAACTCAAATTATTAATTTATTACTATAAAATTACTTAGAGTTCGCTCGACAAATACATTTTAAATAAACCAAGAGCTTTCAACAAATTATTTGTAACGGAAATTGTGATTATTAATTGTATTAAACATAAAAAATCAGTTACGACTAAAATATAATAAATGTTCGATTTTAAAAAAAATCAATGTACAGTTTTGCAAAGAACATAATTAGGCTTCAAATGTGGTATTAAGTAATTATGAAAATATTACATTAATTATTTTGAATCAAGGCAAACGATAAAATATTAAAGTGTTCAATAATATACTTTTCGGGTGTTAAAACTGAAACAAACGATAAATGATTAAACTGAAGGAAAATTAAGCTAAATGTAATTTTAAAAAAAAGAATTAATAATAAAGTATTATATTGAATATAATTTAAGCTAAATATAGTTTTTACTGCTTTAAACTGAAAACAAATAAAATTCAAGCGCATTTCAAGCATTATTTTGAAAAGTGATCAGTGACTTCATGTTGTCGTTTAATAAAACAATAGCCTCTGTAGTGTATAGTTAGTTTTCTAAAAGCTGTAGTTTAACAAGCAGGATAATGTTACTGATATCAGTAAAAATAACTCAGAGTCATGTCCTAAGAGTCATTTAATTCAAATTTCCAAGTTCACATCCTCCAGTTTCTTGTTCTCATACAAACGAGTACAAAAGATTATAATTTAAAGAATATTACTAAATCAAAATCTATTTTTTAAATCAATTTTTGGGTTCCGAGTGCTTTTAATGACAATTTTTTTTTGTATTAAATGACATTTGAAATTCTATTATATATATTTATTGCATTAATTAATCGAATGTAGAAAAACACGAACTTTAAAAGCGAGAAACATTTTTTGAGGTGGTAGGAGCTAATTTTTCGAGTGAACTGAATTATGATGCATTTATATTGTGTAATTTTTAAAATAAAATAAAAACAATTTTATTTAAATTGGCAGGGAACGTTTTTTATATCCTAATATGTATAAAATGTATTTAGCCCATGAAAAATTATAGCTTTTGATGTGTAATGCAATACGGTTGTAAAAAAAGAGAAACACAGTTTTTTTAGCGATATATATTTATTATATATCTTGGACAAAACAAACACAAATTAAGATACATAGTTGTATATGTAAATATAAACACATAAATAACAAAAAACACAAACATAAAAAACACAAACATAAATGACAAAAACATAAAATACATAAAAAACAAAAAACACAAATATAAATGACAAAACATAAAAGACAATAACACAAAACATTTTTTTTTTTTGAATTTTTGTACAATGTAAATTACATTGAAGAAAACATGAAATTACACAAATATTACTTTATAATAAAGTATTCACACACACATACACACAAATTTAACCTATTTTCAACTTTTATAATTTTTTAAATTTAAATATATTTTTATTGTTAAGTTTTTTTTTTTTTACTTCTTAATATTTTTTTTAATTTACAAGCATTTTTATTGTTACGGGTTTTTTGTTAATAATATTTTTGAAATTTATAAATATTTTTAGTGTTAAGGTTTTTTTAATGATATTTTTAATATACAATTAATTGTTTTTTATTTTATAGGTTTTTTTACTTTATAATTTTTAAATTTTTATTTTGATACTTTTATATTTAATTTAATATTTGTATTATATTCATAATACTTGCTAGTTTATATAAAATTTAATCATACTATTATTTTTTTTGCAGTTTTCCTAAAAAAAATTTGTTTCTATATTATTATTGTTTTTTTTTGTTTTTTTTTTACTTTTTCCATTGCTTTTGTTTTTTTTTTATGTTATTTTTTATTCTACTTGAGTGGGCATGGTGTACAGGAAGGTTTGGTGTACTTGCGCTGAACACAGAAGGACAGAGATCTGCTTGTGGTAAATATATGTTTTTTTTTTTTCTTTTTCTTGTTTCATCCGGCTTTTTTTCTTGTGAATTTATGGATATTAATTTTTTTTTCTTTTCTTCTTCTTGTTAAATTTAGAAGTTGCTATTCAGCAAATTTTGATTTCTTCTTCTTTAGTTTTTTTTTTTTTTCCATTTTTTATTTTTATAATGTTTTTCTAATTTTAAGGCATGCTTTTTTCCTTTCATCGTACATCAATTTCAAAATCATGTCATTCAATTCCTTCTCTACTTTTCCCGGAACCTTGTACCATATCTTTTTCCTTTCTTTGTCCATCAATTTCCGTATCATATCGTTCAGTTCTTTCTCTTCTTTTCCTGGATCCAAAATGTTTTTAATCTTCCTTGTTTGTTGGTCCTTCTGTGGAGGGATATTTTTTGTACTGGATCCCGGATCGTCTTCAGTTGATGGTAGTTTTTTCGATGATGTTAAAATGAGATCCAGTAGTATTAAAAATGATGGTAGGAGGACGATCTCATAGCTGTTGAAAAACGCAAACCTAACTGCACACCACATCCACGCAAACAGAAATATTTTTTCCATTTCCATTTAAAAAAAAGAAAATTTCGAATATTGTAGAAAAATTAAAAATTAAAAATAAAAGATGCAAGATTAAAGCCGAAAAGTTGAAATTAAAATTGATCAAATGTAATATTTTGTGAAAAAGAGAGACCGAAATTCTAGCAACGTTATTTCACAAATGTAAATTACATTCTGAATTTAAATCTCTGTTGCTAACGAAAACAATGATGATTTCTAACACTAATAAGAAACATAACAAAGAACTTTTTTCAACTGACTCTTACTATATATTGTTGTACAGATATAACAGTTCACAAATCATCATTATTGGAGTTCACTCCTTTGTTGTTTCACAATATTAGCAAATTTTCCATTTCCTTCCTATATATTAACATTACATTACACATACATTATATACTATTAATTACTTTTTCCATGGTAAAATCACAATTTAGTCCCCGGCTTGGCGACAGAAAGTAGCTGTATTATCTATTGGTCATGGAATAATACTCCAGGTATTTGCTGTTTCGCCAAGTCATGGGTTTGAGCCTGATGTATCTGAAAACCCGCTGTGTAGCACTGAATCATTTGAGGCTCCCATTTTTCCCTTTTGGCGTAGTGTGGAAGGAAAAGAGAAAGGGAGTTGCAAATTCAGGTGTCAATTTTCGAATGGTCAGGTGAAAATTACGAAGTCCGTCTTTTCTGCAAAAGGTCGTATTTCTGCTGCGAGATTAATAAGCATTCAGTTATTCATTTGGCGATTGATTATAAAATTATTCTAATTGCTCTAACATATCATTTGCATAAGGAATAATCTAATAAGTTTATGCTAAGAAGATGGCGAATTCGTCGCATCTATGGAGCTTTTTTTTGTACCATTTAATTACCTAGCACCAAATTGTGGACTAAAATATATGATACATATCAGGAAACTTAATTTCGGACTATGGTTAATTTACAAGTATGAATGACACCTCATTTATTAAATTTCCACACGATAGTTAGAGGGCCGCTTCAATTTGACATGTAATAACATGACCCATGTGGAATACATTTTTAAAGAATTAAACCTGACTAAAAACAAATGACATTAAAATTAAAACCAATCTTCATTAATGGTCTACATACCTTAAATGGAAAACATGTACAGTAATAAAGGAAACTTCTAGAATTTCAGCATTTCGAAATGATGAACATTTTCAAAATCTGTCTAGAATGTGGAGGAAGAACACTCATATTTTAAACTATATTACAAAATTAAAATAATTATAAATTGTTGATGTTAATAGTGTTTGAATTATACTAAGCCTCAGTTTTACTTTAAATATAAAGATTTATTCAATTTTAAGCTCTAATACAAAAATACCAACGCAAAATAAAAAACATCACAAGCTGCAACATATGCATCGACCACCTACACTTCCTACTATATATCAAATATCTTTGTATAAATAAATAGATGTTAAATGACCTTGTGACATACGTAATAAAAAGGTCGCGGTTGTAAAAATTCCTATTTTTATACAAATATTGACATGATACATCGAATATTTAAAACATTTGATTGATTGAAAATAAATTCAGACATGATGCAGCATTCACTTCAATTAGCATTATTTTGTATTTTTTGTCTATAAGGCGTTTCATGCATGACGATTGCCATGTTAGGCTCAAATGCCACACATATTAAGTTGGTGGAAAACATTCGACTATAAGACCCATGCGGTCATTATTTAAGGGATTGTTTTGTATTGTAACTGTTGAAAGGATGAAATAACTAATCAATCAGATGAGATCAAATAATTTAATCCATCAAATGAGATCAAATAATTTAATTCATCAAAAGAGATAATATAATTTAATTAATCAATTGATATGTTCCATAGTAAGCATTTTGTGGTACTTTACGTGAAACTACCTAACCAAATTATTACAAAGTGCTTCGTAAATAGTGCTCTGTTTAATACATTTGTGTAAAAAAGGTAAAGTAACAAAGAACTCCCCTGAATTAGGTCACACATTAAATTCTTGAAAGTAATGAAATCATTCAAGATCCCGGCCAATCAAGTTGAAACCTACTAACCGGAAACCAAGGTATGATTTGCCAGGAAGATTACATATGTATATATGAGGTAGAATGTGTTGTTTTGTGTTAATATATGAGTAAGAATTAACGTGAATCAGTCTCGACACATGGTGGGTCTTTAATTGCTCCAGAGTTTGAACCCGACTCGATAAAAACAACAATGACCACGATAATGATCACTATTCTACCACGGCCCCTTCGAATACCGAGGACTGTAAAAAGGCTAAAAACCCTATTACACGACGTACATATAAAATATTCATGTATTAACATTTTCAAAAATATATTTTACTTATTAATTGCTAAAAATAATAATAACCGGTGGTATTTATAGGCAGAGCTAACGTATACCTTCATTAGACATTTGTCTACAGTTCAAAACATATATAATTAAGTAGCAAAAGAAATAGAAAATTAATTTGCTCCAAACCAACTGTAATTGCAACACGTTGTTGTTTAATAGATAATCCACCCTAATTACGTAAATAAACAGATGAACTATGCTGGGTGCTTTGTGATCTCCTCTGACGGCATTTAAGAGTAAACAACATCTGCCTGTCAGGAGATAGATATAGCAGTTTCATAGGTGAAATGACCGCGACCCAATTGAAACGCATTGTATTTAAATTGGGGATTTTGAGGTAGCAATTAAGGCGGATAGCGAGAACAATGTTTATGTGGGCCAGGTACAAATTCCTGTCAAATAGTCAACTCCTCTCTTATCACTTGAAGTATTTATGGAATCAGATATCGCGGAGCTTAAACTGGATTCGTAACTGCTTGGGACCAACGATTATTCTTGTAATTGCTTGGGAAAACGCATTCAATTTACACAGATTGCAGAGAAGGAATTTAAGATAATTCGATTGTTTCTATAATGGAAGTATTTAGTTTAATTAATATTACACTCGATTATACTTTTTTAATGTAGTTATTTAATGTGTTTTGAAAAATTCAGTAATAATATAACAGAGCTATATTATAAAGTTTTTGTTGAGAAAATGGTAATGTTGCTCTCACGTTATTTATTTCAACGATCATAATTCAAACATTTAATTATTCTTAGTTGGATATTAGAGTAATAGTGATTCGTATTCAGCAGATAAACCTGTCAATTTTAATTCAATCCTTTTATTCTTTTTATAAAGTTATTACTTTTCAATATTTGCCCTCTCTCTCGGTTAACCCTTAAATTAAATCTAATATACAGCTTAGAATAGTAACTAAATCAGTCTCTTGCCCATTTGTTTGGTTCCATGTGGTTAGAATCCCAGAGACATGTGATTCGAGTGGGTTGAACAATCTCCACTCGTTCTTAGAAAATTTTTCTAAAAGATCAGTCATCTATCGCTGTAACTTCGCACACTTCTACTACTCATATAATTTACAATTTTCTACTCACATCTTTTAACTTTTTAATTCCTAAAGCTATATTCAATTTGGCCTTTTTTAATTTTATTACATTTTCTTAATAAATCTTATTTGTATAAAACACATTTTATTTGGTTAGGTCGAGTTTTTATTTTTGCCATTCGTTTTATAAAAAAAAATTCCCAAAGTTAGTGCAAAATCACGACTAACATTATGTTACAAAATGTAAGTAAACGAGTTGAAACATTTGAAATAATAGATTGAAACAGTAGTACTAATGGCTATATAATAGTCTTAAGTATTACAAAGAAATAATCAGGATATCTGGATGAATTTTATTCTGCATATTAATTTATCCTTATATACATAATCTTGTACATTACAGCTATTACTGTTGATTTGTTTTTCGTTTTAGGAAAATGTAGAATGAAGTAACCCGGGAAAATGTTCTAATGTTGAGAATAAAATGTTCAAACTACTTTCTGAGCAGAAGTCTTCAAAAGATTAAGAAACACTGGGAGAATAATATGAATCTGGGCAGTAGCTATGCAGAAAAATTTCAAGAATATTAAATGAAATTTAAGTTCCTTTCTCAATTATATTTAGTAATAAATAAAACTTTATGATTCGGTTGGATAATGATATGGCAACTTGAAACCAAACAAATAAATACTAAAAGCTGTAATTTACAGATTTACAACATTTTGCACATAAAGATAAATTAATATGCAAAATAATTTTTTTCCAAATGTTTCGATTATTTCATAGTATATGTAATAACTAAAGATTTACGATACTCCATCGTATTGAGAAAAAAATGATAACGCAAGCTTAATTTAAATCAGATCAATTATTAATTCATTACCGTTTTGGGATCTTTACACAATTATAAAATGTATCTTTTTTAAATAACGAAAAGAAAAAATAATATTGCTTTAAAATAATATTACTCATTCTTTAATCTGATATTCTTTAAACTATGCGTGTAAATATTCTTAAATTCAAAGGCTGGAATATCATACAAATCGGTACTTGTATTTATCAAACGTAAGAAATTTTTTTGGCAATAATTAGATACAAAGTTGTAATAAAGGAGTAAATTAGTTTTATTTGCAAATAAATGATAAATCGTTTATTTTATGATCAGTTAAATATCTGTTAATCTGAGAATCTTTATAAGAATGAGTTTATTGAAGTATATTATAATAAAGTCAATCACCTGTATAAGATTGATTTTTTTATTGCTAAAGATTTTAAACTTTATAATAAAATGGTAGTATAAGAAGTTAATGAATATGAACGGCCTGAAATTTTTTTTTCCACAATTTATCAAAAAAAGAAAACATTTTCAAATAACTAATTAAATCTATGACAATGTGATGACAAATTAAGGTAATAGGAAAATACGTAAGGTATATATGCAGTTTTAGACTGATTTCAATAAATGAATTTTAAAATGCAAATATTTTAGGGAAACAATTTAGTACAACAGCTTATTGTAGGAAACTTCATTACCACTAAATGCTTTGAAATTTATTTTTCTTTCAAAATGGAGGTGAAAAACACTGTGAACAGATGCTGATTTTGAGTTGTCCTAGAAGAATTATTCTTATTCTGCAACTAAAAAAATGTTAGGGGAAAAAAAGGCATAATAAAATAAATAATATAATTTTTCTTTGCACAGACTAAGTAACATTATTAATTAGAAAGGGAAAATGCATCAATCATTAGTTCTACATCAGTAACAAAAGGGCAAATTATTACCTGAAACATAGGTACATACTAAATGAATGTTTCTAAAGAAAATTCATTGGTAGCAAGAAAAAAAATCCTCAACTACGAAATCAATTACAGACATTTTCAGCAACAAAAAAAATACAAAATTATAAATCAAAATGTATATCGCTTTAAAACGCTAAAAAAAAGTTCATCGCAGTTTTTTTCTGATGCATATGAATCATTTCAGGACATTTTGTAGAACAAATGATCCTGAAATAATTATTTGTCTCCTTTATCAGGAGATTTATGGAAATACATTGTTAATCTTGATGAATTATTAGTTAACATAAATTTCTACAGTAAAAAGATATACTTCAGACTTAAAATATGAAGAAAAATGCAGGATTTTAAGAAACTGATGGACAAATTTTAAGAGGTAATAGAAAACATCTAAAAGAGCCATTTTCACCCTACAATGCATAGGCGGGAAACAAACGGTAAACCGCTAGACGGTGCTGTAACGGAAAGCATAAAGTACGAAATTTCTTTCACATCGTCATTTCTACCGTGTACTTCAGGAGGCATGGTTTTTCCTGGTTATTCTACGTCACCATGTATGCTGAAATTCATGGTAGAAATGATAATGTATAAGAAAACGCAAGCTTCATGCTTTCCATTACAGTGTCGTCTAGCGGTTCACGGTTGTTCTCCACCTATGAATTGTATGGAGAAAATTTCTTGTTTGGATGCTTTTTCAATCACCCCCTGAATTTTTGTTCATGTGTTTCAAACCGCCCTGCCTGCTTAAAATTGGTTCTAAGAAACCAAAGACAGTTTCAGTAAATTATTTATCATTACATCAGGTTTCACTCTCGATTAGAAATTGAAAATATAAAGAATGGTAAAACAATGTTAAAAACAACGTTTAATACTATCAAGAGGAGACTTCATGCCCGACATGTTTAGAATACTTACCATTTCTGTATCCCAATTAGTTTCAAAAAGTTAAACTGCTTCAAGACAAAGTAACTAGTCATACTTCAAACAACCATGACATTCGTTGAAAAAAAAAAGCAAAATGTTGAATTATTTCATGTAAATTCCTTCCATACATTCCTAATAAGTCCTGTGACGTTTCAATGTGCCTTTAATCTGTCGTGAAGTGTTCATTCTAAGCGCAAATTCATCGAAATTGATGGTCTTTAGAAAGTAATGGAAAAGGGAAATGGAAGCAAAACTTTATTCTAAAAGCCAACCCATCCCATTTGAGGGACTCATCACAGCAGAAAATAAGTACGTTTACATTGAAAATGCTTTAGAATATGCATTAAGCTAAAATTCTTTCCTCGAGAACGGAGTATCTAAGGAAACAGGAGATATTCGAAAATTATTTAGTCTTTTTTAATTATTTATTCCGTAGTGATGATATTTAAATTATTTTGTTTGTGAAAATCGTTACCCTATTGTTTTGGAATGACAAAAGGAAAAATGGAGCAGTATTTTTCTTAGTGAATCATATAGTAGTGAAGAAGAAAACTGTTACGAAGCTTATAAAAATTTAGAGTGTAGTGATAAGGAATAGCCGGCGTTTTTCAAAAAGAAATTCAAATAGAATTAATTGGTAAGATTCTGATTCGTATAGCGATAAATGCAGTGGCTTCATCAAAATTTCTTGTCCATAGTCGAATACGGGTGACGCGTCATTCAGCGTTCTAATAGAAAATTGTTTGTAACTGCACGAATCTCAATTTCCTCTTTCTGTCCGTTCACTCACAATCGTGACTTTTAAGATATTTTTTTTTCCTTTGCGACGTTCAGTGTAATTCGAAATCTTGAATCAAGAAGTCTCCAGTGTCCATTGCTACAGATGTTAAGGTAACACCAGAGGGATGCAACTTACAGAGACAGTTTAAGATAAATAATACGTCTTCGACAAGAAAAAATGAGCTTAATTACTTTATATGCCAAGTTTGAATAATTCTCACTTTTTTTAAATTAAAAAGAAATTCAAGTCATACTTTAACTATTTAATATCCGTGTGTTTGTGTATCTGTTTATGTAAAGAAAATCAAAAGTATGTAGATAAATAATTATGCATGAGCAATCAAAAATCAATTTTATATTTAATTTTTGAGTTATAAATTTAATTTTAGGTAACTTGCATAAAATTGATTGCTTTTATATCTCTGAAAATTTGCAGAGTTATGTTCAATAATAACAAATTTAATGCTGAATGCTTAAAATTTGTAAGGACTTATTAGATAAAAACAATACATTTAATGTATAGAAAATAAACTTAATTCGTTATGTGCAAGATATCAGCACTATGGCTAAGTAGAATGTTAGAGCAAACTGTATAAATAACCTAAAAAAACCACATTTTGAAAAAAAATATATTTGTTTTTTCTTAAGAGTGAAAAGTGTGTTTACAATTTTAAAATTTTATTTTCGAACATATTATTTGCTGAATTTTTATAAATTAATACGTTTACGAAATCAGCCCTCTATTTTTAAGCAATGAAATAAAAATGTTAAATTTGAAGTTAGTGTCTCAATTACTTTAATGAGACTAGATCAGTGCATGACAGAGCATGACTGGACAATGTCCTCTACAGGAGTCATGACCACTCATTAAAACTGTAACAAGAATGTAGCAGCGTTTCAGCTTCTCGTGAACTTCATGAATTCACAGAAGCTAAGCAGCAAGAGTTACTGTTTCAGAAGGCTACCTAAGAGAAATCTGTTTGAGAACTGATCTCTTTTTGTTTTTCTCTCTCAGACCCTATTTCGTATGGTGCAAGGAACACCGATATTGGAACAGTGAGTGTATGAGTTAGTGAGTGATTAGGGGTTTATGACGCAAGAGTCGAATCTGGATCTGCTGTGCCAAACATTTGAAACAAGGATAAGAGATAGAACATTCAATTTACTGATGAGTCCATATTCCTCATAAGAACTGATTATCCATGCTCTTTTATGATTAGGTATCCAAGAATCTTTTATATATCCTCCAACATCAGTGAAAAAGGTCTGTGTGATAGGAGGAATTCAGATTGTTTTGGCAGGCACAATTTGATATTAGGCAGGCACATGGACCTCCTAATCTTTGTCAGAGACTATGATTGTTTTGTGGCCAGGGATGCTTAGTGGTCATGATAGCCGACTAGTGACCAGTGTAGTTTTCGTCGAGGTATGAGTTTGAGCCCTGAAGCCAGTACAGCTAACTAAGAAGAGGGAATCATGTATGTTAAATTTGGTGAAGGATCCAACTCCTCCCATTGGCTTGATATGGAAGCTCGGAGAGGGAGATACCAACTCAAGTGTCGTCTTCGTCACTTGATCCTTGACCGAGGCTCAAAATAAGGTCCGTCACCAATAGCAATCATTTTGTTTCTCTGCGTGATATTAATAAACAATCACAATTTACGACTGCCGTGATATATAGGGATGAAATCTTTAGTACATGATAAAAAAAAGCAGTTGAAGGGAAAAATGATTTCAATGAATAACTTTATAAATGTTCTTTTGCTGCTTTCCTAAGAAATAATATTCGAAATATCGGTAAACAATTATATGTACCATCGAGACTGGTCCATAAATTAATTTACATACACAGACAGTTCTGAAGCATCTTTTTTTCTTATTTTACAAACATAGTTATTTTATTGTTATATCCTTCGTATCAAATAAAGAAGAAAGAAAATAAAATTGAAAACATATTTATTATTCAGATAGCAGCACACTGCGTTTTATGCATATTTTTTTCTATTTAAATTATCTTAGTACCATAGTAATTTTGAAAGAGTCGTAGAGATGTTCTATTCTTTTGTAAAACAGCAGAAACAGTATTATCAAAAATAAACAAATTCTTAGGTTCAAATTATTAAAAACTGAGTAGATTCAAAATATTTAAAATGTGACTTTCAATATTCAGGAGTCATTCATTATGAATTCCTTTTGTTTTTAGAATACGTTATTATGTTTAGAGAGATAAAGTTGTAATGGCTTATGATTAATGGATACAATGGAGGAAAAGTTTGAGAATCACCAAATTTCATCAATAAATGGGAGGATTTACTTTCATAGCTATTAAGAAAAATCTAACTTATATAATTTGGATTTGTTCTTTATTTATCGTATAATTCAGCAACATCAGCAGATATATCTAACTCTTTCGAATTTCATAAGCAAAAAAGACATTATATTTGATTGCAAATTCTACTTTTGTCCAGTCTGAATGGATAGTGTGGAAGGCCCTATGTAGTTATTGGAACAATTTTAATTAAGATCTTTCTCTAAATGAATTAATTACACACTCTTCATAAGGACTTGGATTTATTCAATTACCGGAAAAGCAGTTCTGGAAGCAATGAATAAATCAGACGTTTGTGCTAAGAATTGCCGTACTCTTCATTGGAATAGTTATAACTGTTTTTCTGATAGAAAACTTTCCGTCTTAGGAAAAATTATATTTTTGAAAAAGTCTTTGTAATTATAATTGAAGCCTCAGGAAAATAAATGATACAAATATAATTTGTTTGTTAATCAGGATAATATGTTTTGGAAGAAGCTTTGTAGAAAAATTAGTACTTAAGTCTCCCATCTACCAGTCAATTTGATTCCATATTAGTCTTATATAAATTTAATATACTACTGTCCTCAAATCTATAATGGTTTTTTTTTTCTATTTTAATGCAAAAGAGGGCGTCCTAAAGGGCAAAAAAAAATAATGAAAGTTTTTGAGGAATTACAGCTCTTCGCCGAGTTTTGAAAATATTTAAAAATATTTTTAAAGAACAGAAAGCATACAAAATAAAATATGAATTATTAATATTTTTAAAAATCGGAGGAAAAATATAATTGCTCAGAAACCTTCATTATTTTTTGTTCTTCCGAATGCACTGTTTTGCATTCAAATAAATGTAATAGTATAGAATTGAGGACAGAAGTAGAAATTTCACAGGGCTAACATAACGTTCACGAAATAAAAATGGCAGAAAGACGAGAGTTTTACGAATATTTTTTAACTGATATCAATGCTGCATCGGGTAAGAATTTAATTTACTACACAAAACATGTTTCTAACATGCATAAATAGGGTGCACATTGTATTACATTCAACTGAGTCTCAAAAAAAGTCAATTATTTTTTTAACCCTGGTTTATTTTGAAATTAAGAGGAAAACATAGCAATATAAATAATAGGAATAGATTACCTATAATAATTGACCCCCAAGTGGATCTGTATCTTGGATAACTGACAAAGTATCCGATTTAATTACCAATCTCATGACACATACTGTTAACTAAAATCTTTATATTTAAACAAATTACATTAAACACTTTTAGCTTCATAGTTGTAACAAAAGAGATAACAGTAAATTAATTTACTTGAGGAAACAAGCAACCAAACAAAAGAGTAAAAATAAATAAAATTGTAATGAATATCAATTGATAAATTAATAACTAAATCTAAATCCAGACTCGACTGTGTTAACTAAAGTAAGCGGAAGTACAAATATATATCCTGCTTATAACATCGAATCTCAACTACTCTTATTTTTCGGATTCATCTTAGCATGACATCATATTCCAAAACTAAAAGATGTTTCAGTTTTTATATATTTGTATAAAAATGTTTGGAAAATAAACGCGAGTTTTTCGGAAGAAAAATAATCGATTGAATACACATACTAATTTACTAATTGAAGCATTACAGTAAAACGTAACTTCATACAATTTGCGAACACTGTAGTTTCATACCAATGATTATGGATAACTGAAAATTTGGTTTGGTTTGGTTTTATTAAGGTCGCACAAGAACCAAAATAAGGACTATTTGCGACGGATATCGTAATTTTTAACTTCAGTCAAGTGACGAGCAGAACACCTAAAAAATTTTAAAAAAAAAAAGCAAATATAATTTTATTAAATTGGTTGCTACCACCATTAGATGTTAAAAAAACCTCGAAAATAATCACTTTATATTGCGAGTTTGACATACCTATTGTTTTTTAAACATTTTGAAACTTGACGCTCTTCCGAAATACAGGCGCTGTTGTAGATTTGTGACTCGAAACACTTAACATAAAACTTTTCTCGGAAGAGACAACATACATTTATACTTCACGAGTATTATAGATTTGAATGGGTAACCCCCCCCCCCCGAGAAGAAAAAGATTTTTAAAAATCTTTGTATTTCAAATGTTTATATACAAAACTACATTAAAGTACTCTTAGTTTTACTTAATACATTTGTCCAATTGGTGGTTCTTATTTTCGGAATCATTTTTTATATTCATATGCAGTCATTTTTTTCGATCCCGCTTTCCCCTTCTCGGACCAAAAAAATCTCGTATTCGATACCCAGGTCAAAGAAGACCTTTTAATTGACTCGCTTGAGGAGTCCATCACTAAGAACACTGATTTTTACGATGATGACTTTATTGAACATGTTGAAAGAAAAGTTAGTAAATTTCACAACAACCAAAATTGTTCAGCGCCCCTTAAACTCACCTTCCCCATAGAAATTATGGAGAGTTTTGAAAAGTTTAATGCTAGAAAATCTCCAGGTCATGATCAAATCAAAAGTATTCCATTAAAACTCCTTCCCTTGAGAGCCATTACACATCATACCAAAATTTTGAACAAATGTTTACTTTTTAATCACTCCCCATAATCATGGAAGCATGTAATTATAATTCTTCTTCCAAAACCAGGAAAAGATCCAAACTTCCCACTTAAATATCAACCGATTAGTCTCCTAAGTACAATAGCTAAAGTGTTTGAGAAAATTTTAAGCAACAGAATCAATGACCACTCAAGAGGAAATAACATTATTTCACCTGAACAACATGGCTTTCAGGTGCATACATCCACCAACAACCAACTTTTAAGAGTTTCAAATTTTTTCACTCAAAGTTTTAATGAGCATTTGGTCACGGGAGGAGTATTTTTCGATGTCCAAAATGCATTCGACAGAGTGTGGCCCAACGGATTAATACATAAAATGATTCAATTAAAATTCCCAGTTTACTTCATCAAACTCATTCAAGAGTATTTCCATAATCGAACATTTAATGTCAAATTAAATCGTAAACTTTCAAGAATTGGCACTATACAAGCGGGCATTCCTCAGGAAGGCGCCCTTTCTCCAAATTTATTCGCAATTTTCATGCAGGACATTCCAAAATACCAAAACACAGAAATTTGTGTTTTGTCGATAACACAGTAATTTTCTGTCAAGCCACTCATCCGAACATTGTTCAAGAACAACTTTAAATCTCTCTCCTTATTTTACAATTCTTGTTCATTTAATGATGAACCACAATATACCCAGAAAAATCTCAAGCCCTTATTTTCAGAAGTGGAAATTTTAAAAATAGACAGTAGAGCCACAGAATTTTAAGCAAACGCATGGAATGGATCAACCAAGGATAATACCTCGGCATAATTCTGGACAAAAGATTAACCTTCCGTCCCCACATATTGTCTATTAAGAAAAATTTCAAATTAAATTTCATAATTTCAAAAGATTACTTGAAAAAAGATCCAAAATTTCATTAAAACAATTTACAAGCTCTATCTTCTTCCAATCATAATATATGCATGTCAAATTTGGGGTGTTTCTGCAAAATCCAATCTTTCTCTTCTTCAAATTGAGCTGAATAAAATTCTACGCTTCAATGCAAACATTCCGTTCTTCATTAAGCGGACACTACTTCATAAAGAACTCAAAATTAAACCCATCATAGCACGCATCAGCGATCTCTCTGCCTCATTTCAGAACGAAATTGGTCACCATAGTAACCCTACCATCAGATCCCAACAAAACGTTTCGCTTCTCTCTGGTAGATACAGATACGCCGCAGCAGCATCCAACCTCCATTCCCTCTTCTATTGAAGGAAGAGACAATGATTGGACAATCATTCACCTACCCAAATTCTCATTTGTTTGAGTTTTTCTCTCGTCGCAACATTTTTGTAATTTTTTATTGCTTTTTTTACAACGTTTTTCTGAATTTCACTTGGTGTGTGTGTGTGTCATCAAATTTTCGATCGTTAATTTAACCAACTTCCCATCAAGCTAGAGCTTTGAAATTTTGGGAATCGTTCGTACTCACCTAACAATGCAATATTTAGACATTTGCAACAAGTTTTAACTAATATTTCAATAATTTTAATAAGTCAAAATATTCTTTCCCCTCGGCACTTTTAGGATTGAGGAAAAAATTTCTTTCCCCCTCTGGGAACACCGGAACTCCCCATACGCCACATGAGGTATCGTAAAGCTCACAAAGGGGAGATAGTAAGAGTTGCTGACTTTCAGTCAGTAATCATACGCAAGAAAGAAAGATTCCAATATTTGGCCCCGTGTCTTATCACAATAATTTTTTCTGAATTCTGGTTCCCATTTTTTTAATAGAATGACTTACAAACTCTCAAATGCATGTTTTGATTTAAGGAGTATAATGAATCTTTAATACACTCACAAATGTCTTTTTTTAAGTAAATTTTAAAGTTAAAAATAACTAACAGTTTTAACTAATATTTCAATAATTTTCTTTAATAAACTTTGCCACCATATAAAAACGTTGTTTTTAAAAATGTTGGTTTTTATCTCGATAGAACCGTGTCCTGTTTACGACAGAGGGTCGTTTCAATTCTGCAAGGGATTCTCAACACCAGATGATTTGGAAATCGGACACGTTTCATCTCAGTAACAACACGGAAAGAGACCGTTACGTTAATTCTGAAGTTGTCGTCTGGAGAGGTATTATGCTGAACGGGAGGACTGAGCTCCACGTTTTCGACAGAGGTTCTGTAACTGGAGATTGCTATTTGAAGGAGATGATCCTTCCCCATATTTGTCTGTTTTGAGGTGCAATTGGACCATACTTCATTTCTCTGGATTACAATGAACGACCACATTGGACTCCAGATATTCAGCAGCAACTGGGAAGTGAAGATATCACTCCAGAGGATTGGCCAGCACTCTCTCCTAATTTAAATACCATAGAATCATGTGGGATGCTTTGGGGTGATGCCTTTCGGCACGATTACATCCTCTGGGGAGCACCCAACTACTTAAATAGATCCTAATTGAGGAAAGAGCATTTTTACCTCAAACACTGTTAGACAGTCTTGTGCTGAGTATAGAGAAATGGTGCGAAGTAACTATTGTAGTATGGTGAGGGCATATCCTATACTTAGGAACACCTGCTTGCTGTTCTTCCTCTTGGTCAGACAATGACGTGTAACGATACTATGACTTCAATAAAGCCTCTTTAGATTGATTGCATACTATATGCATTGTATTCATTTTTGCCCAAAAATACTTTTGTCATCGCTTAAGTACAAAATACTGTCTCTCATTTCTGAATTCCATGTCTTTCAGATGATTTCTTTTGCAGTCATGGCCAAAACAACATCTGTTGCTTAAGGTTTGCATATCAGTGTATAATTTAAAAAACGTAGAGGAATTAAATTTTTACGGTACTTATATAAGAGTTCTCTAATACCGAGATAGGGTTTCAATCATGGCCCTGGGTTTTTAATTTCGATTCACAGTTCGGGTTCAAAACGGGAGTTTCTTTTATTCGTAGGAATGCAATGTTTAATAACGTGCGGGAATTTAAGAAGCTTACCCACTAAACATTAGTCCCCCTGGCTACTGCAATATAAAAAATTATCACTGTATTCAAACGCATCATTGGACTTTTACCATGTACATGTTTCGAATTCTCGGATATGTGCTCATCCCGAAAAGATGCATCTCGATATCTACTCTACCCTGCTAGCCATCGTATTATAAATAAAAAATAAGTTGGAGTTTTAAGAGGCCTGCTGTCTCAACCATGACTTCAAAATAACTTAAGCACGTTCGGAAGTATCCTTGAAAAAAACCAAACGTAAGGTATATATATATACAGAAGAGGCCCCTTATTGAGGAAACTAATATATAAATTTAGAAATCCTTACAACTTAGTGTAAACCTTTTGAGATACATTGATATTTGCTATCGAAATAATTCTTAATGCTAAAATTTAACCTAAAACTATAAAAAACACATTTAATAATCGGCTTTTAATTCAAAAAAATTGGAACAAGAAACAGGGTGAAAATAGTACATAAATCGAATATCAGAATAACGCTCATAACTCAAAAGTAAAAAAAATATCATTATTATGTAAATTTTACCGTATTCATCATAACATTTGTTGGGGCTGGTACTAATTTCATGATGAAAATCATATTACTACAATTTTTATTGTGTTTCGAGTCAAATAACAATGAAAAATTAAAAAAAAAAAATTATAACAATATGTGATTTACACCTTTGTACCTAAAAACATCAATTTTACAAGCATGAAAATAGTAAGGTTTTCTAAAAACTATATAAGTAAGGTACTTGCAAAATTTAAATTAGTTTAGTTCATAGCCTTTTCTGATATCTATGCTGCCATATGTAAATATATTGAGAAAAATCGAAAACAAACTTTCAAATGCAATTAATAATTAGCTACAGTGTAAAATTCAAATGCCTGTAATTTAAGTTCTAAATAAGGTATAAGCAAAATTCAAACACTATTAGAAAGAAAGAAGTTTAAGTTTTAAACTGACTTTTAAATTAGAAAATCAAAAATTTTGACAAAAATGACGTTTTAAAGGCGTACGGATACTTTAAGCTTCAAATTATATACTTAAGCATAAAACGTTTCTTTAATAAAAATTTTCTCTTTAATTTCTCTTTGCATCGCATTGTAATTTCTAAATGTTCTCTACAATAGCCCCCGACTCTTAACTAACGAAAAGAAAACTCAATAGAATTAACTTCTGACGCTTTTGCACTTTAGTTCGTGGTATAAGGCAATTTCATGCAAGATTAACGAATTCCGAGGAGCTTGTTTATCTTAGCGAGTGTCATTCCTAGGGGAACAATTACTTCCGATTGGTGATTATTTGCCTATTGGATGTCTTTCCTTTTGCTTATTTGCTTTAGAGGGATAGTGTTTTTGTATTATCTTTCTTGGTAGCCAATCTTTTTAACGCACATAAGGCATTCCGCATTTAATATAAAAGAAATTGGGTAGCTACTTTTTAGATTTTGTATTACTTCTCTAAACGTAACTGAAATATTCTTATACTTTCTGTTAAAAATCGTTCCTTTCTGTAAATATCATTGTTGATAAAAACATAGACTTTATAAAATATTTTTCTTTTAATAATAATTTTGGTATTTTTGCTGTTCCTTTTTACATTTACTCTAATTGAATTTGTTACAACTTGTAGCTTATAATTAGTTATTACATTAACTTTTAGAAAATATATTCATGTTTATAATAAAAACTTTTCTATGAAAAGATTAGAAATATGTTTAAAATATCATCCTTCTTCAATAACATTTTTTAGTATAAAAAAAACCTAAATTATACTTAGATAAGTGTAATAGTTTAGTCAAAGGAGTTATTGGTTATACCACTTAAATTCAAATTTTAAATCGGTTTAAGATCATGTTATGCTTATATAACTTATTTAACTTAGAACTATATTATTTGTCAATGATACATTTTCCGAATTACCTTAAGCTTATTTGAAGCTTTGTAATATTTATAAAATGGTTATGATTAATTAAACGTTATATGAAAACATTTCGCCTTATTTTCTTTCATCAATTTGCAATCCAAAATATATTTCTTTATGCATTTTTTATCAGATTTAAGAAGTGTGTTCTACAATAATATCATTATTTTAAAAGTATTTGTTTCACTTCTAAATTTCATTTTCATACATTTACTTAAAATATGGATACGTAATAAGATATAATATGGAAAATTCGTAAATAATGCTAATAGAACTGAGCCTACAATATATAAATCGTGTATTATATTAACAACTCTAAAATTATGAAAGAATTTGCATTTAAAAAAATGCATGTACTAGTTATTAAGGTGGCAAAAATAAAAAAAAAACTAATTAGAGATTCTATAATCAGTTTATACTATACATTTAATCAGGATACTTATTTGAAAAGGAAGTCAAGGAAAATTCAACACTTTGAACAAATAACTGTAGAATATTCAACGAAAACGTTCTTAAGCTGACTTTTTTAAAGATTTTTTCAATAAAACGATTTCTCCAATGATGCGTGATTCTGAACACACTGTAACATTCAAGAAATTCATTGAAAAAAAATTAGTATCAACTCTTGATTACTTATTTATTTGTTTACAAACTCGTCTGATTCTTGGGGCACAAAACATTCAATATCTATTCCTTATATTTTAGTAGAACACAAATAATCGACATATTTCTTTTCGATATGTTCTTTGTTTAGCATCATACATCAATACGATTTCTATAAAACATCTACTGCAAAGGTAAGTGGGGGAAACACAGCTAAGAAATAAATTACAAATCAATGTATGTGACTGTGTACAGCAGCTGTCGATAACGACTCTTCGTCAATACAGAGTTAAAATAAAAAACATTTATCATATTCTTTAATGAAATGGATGAATCTTTAATTTTCTAATGGAGTTTAATCGTAAAAAATAATATTATGTTGACCTTAAAAGCAATATTTCTTACATAAAATAAATTTGTGTTGGTTTAAGTACGTATCACTCTTCAGAGACTATCAAGTTGTTCGAGATCAGTAGTTGGAAATCTGATTAACAACCAATTGCTGATTTCTATTTCCATTTAATTCACACACCTTTCAAATAAACTTTTGAAGCTCAGTTATTAATTCAATATGTATTAAATCTCATTATTCTAAAGAAGTGAATTAATAGAATCGTAGTCATAATGCCGATGATACATAACACGTTTATAAAATAAATTTGATGGTATTATAAGTGCGTCATGTTCTTAAGTCGCAATTCTAAGTGGTCGAGGTCACGAGCTTACATTTTTTTCAGTCAAGTCGTGGGTTCGAGTCTTTAGGAGATGCTGGTGCAATTTAAATCAGTCTAGGCTGCTTCTAATACTCCCAATAGCGCGGTGTGGAAAGTTAGAAAGTAGAAGGGGTAGTTCTGGTAACGTACTTTCACGTGACCAAGGCTCAAAATTGTTAAGATCCGTCGCCAGTAACCCTCATGTTGCTTCTAAGGTAGAATTTAATGTATACTAAGAGATTATTTTTTCAAGAGGAAAAACAACACTGATTTACAGGTGTTTCTTTACTGTAAATCAGCGTTGTTTTATTTTTACAAAAAAAAAAAAAAAATCGGAATTCAGTTTGCTTAAAGAATTCTTTCTAAAAGAAAATGATGGAAAATTTCAGCTCCACTGAAAAAAAAATTTAAAACTGATTTTTTATGTTGACTATATTAACAGTAGAAATTATTCGTAAATGGGTATAATCCCATTAGCTAAGTCAACATAAAAAAACAGAAAAATTCCATTATGATTCAAATTGTAGATACTCCTGTTATGGACCATAATTTTTTCACACGATCTAGCTCCAAATAATCGAGGAATAATTTTCAGGTGCTTTTCAGATTATGTAAAATTCATTTTATCTGACAATATTTCTCCTTCAAGTAGAATGGTATGAATCTGGAGTTCATGGTCTGAAAATCTGAAGAAAAAAAGGTGACGCTGTTACAAAATGTTTTGTTTATTTCTTTTGTATCCTTCTTTCTGTTACTTTTAGTAGCATTTTAGCCCATATTTTAAGTTTTGCCAGATTTCCCGTAGCAATTTTTTTCCATTTATTATTTGACATTAGGAAAGAAAACGTGAAAAATTCATGAATTTTCGTTGTACAAAAGAGGAAATAAAACTTATTTAGTATAAGAATTATTTTTAAAAGCAAGAAATGAACTCATATTTTAAAAAATGAAGAGTTTTTTATATCTTGTAACATATATCTAGAAAGTTGGTAAGCTGCATTTTAGCTCACTGAGAATCCCTCAAGTGTTCATATTTCTTACATATGATTCTGTATGTCTGGGTTATAAATACCCATTTTGCACACCGGCTTCATTTTTCACTGAAATTTACATCTACTGGAAGCCTTTTGCATATAAAGATGTCAAAAAATGTGAAAGTCACTTTCAGTTTGTTTTAAAATTCGAATAAAAATATGTTTCACGTGGGAAAGTAAGTACTGGTATTCTCTACTGGTTGAAAGGCTTTCAGATGCGTCATTTGTTTAACAAAATGTCGGTGTCGGTTAAAAAATAACTGAAACTACTTCTATACTGCATCACTTTATTCAACTTTTAGAAAAACTAAAATAAATGTATTGAGAAACAATGTAATGTTTATTTTTAACAAATATCGTCTGCATCAAACACAAATAATGAAACTCATGAAAACCAATTTAATGCAAACTATCGTATTAACATTAATTTATATTAATAATAAAAAAAAACTTTGACTGTTTTGATTTTTCTACAATTGTCTCATAATTCGATGAACACTTTTTTAAAAGCAAAATACTATGTATTCAGTTTAAAAAGTAAAATAAAGTAATAGCATCATAACTGTAAAATTAATATTATCTATCTAAGCTTAGAAAAATTCCAAATTAAATAAAAATTAATATGCGATACTTTACGTCTTAACACTAAAAGATGGGGAGATAATGAGTTTTTTTCCAACTAAATATATACAGTAAAAATGAAATATAATTTTGCTCGCAGGTAAAAAAAAATGTTTAAAAAAATGTAAAGATTTTTAACTATTTAATTGCTTATAATTTACCAATTGGTGCATAAAATAATCATCATAATCAGATGATATTTTTCGATTATTCATTATTAAATAAATAAGTAAACGTATTTTTAAGACTTTAAAAATAAGCAATGTACAGCGACGATTATAATTGCATTGTTTTTACATTCTTTGTACATTTAAAAAAAAATCTGTCGTATTCCGAACAAAAGAATTTTTAAGCTAATAAGGTATTTTTGCGTAAATAATATAAACAATTGTCTGCGTTTGTCTAATATCATGCTAGAACCTCATTTAAAATTTGTATATTATTCACTAGAATACTTGTCCTTCGCATGAGTGAATATGTGAAAAAAATCAACAAAAATTTTATAAAAATATTTTAGAAATATTATTTTCATGACGAAAAACAAGTGAATAAATTTAATGATATCCAAAAGAACCCATTATGAAAAATAATAAATATCTACTAACGTAGACTGTGGAGTAATTCATGCCAGTAACTATACTAACGAAGTAAAATTCTTGGGGGGGGGGACGAAAACTCAGTCTCTGTTTAGCTAAAAATTTCTGTAACATCTACTTATTAATATTTACCCATTTTTATGAGGGCCATATGTTCCTTTTGTACTCCGTATGAATATTTCATTGTTTGGATCGATGCATTTTAGGATTATAACTATTTTTAAAACAATTTAAAAAATCCAGAATTTGGCTCCTCTCAGCGCTATTTTCTAAAATCCCCTAAATATTATAATTCGAATAAAAAAATTATAATTCGAATTCATTCGCATTTGTAATTTGAGGTATAAGTGAACATGTTTTCAACAGAAGGATTATCAATATCACAGATGCTGTTAAGAAATTGAGGAGCGTTTTGTTAAAATATTTCTTTAATATTCGGATCGTCATTTGTTGGTTGGACATTTTTAAATGTTCCTTTCGATACAGTATCTTGACCTTCGACAATGAAAAAAATACAGATGTATAAAAATCAGAATATTCAAAGAGCTACAATCCACTTAAAAGAACATAGAAATGAGTAAATATTACCATCTTCAAAAAAATTACGTGAATATAATCAGGTTTAATAAAAACCCGTGACGTCATTTAACGCAATATGCTCCCGAAGTATACACAGTGAAAAAAATGGATTGATTGATTATTTATTAACTTCACATTTAGAAGCAACATGAGAGTTATTGGCAATGGACATCGTAGTTTCTGTCCTCAACCAAGGGACGAAGAAGATATCTATAGTAAATACAAAAATATGCCTTAACGGTCACTTTAACATTAAATTTTAAAACATATGAAGCAAATTTTGGAGAAAATTTGCCTCGAGATTATTCATTCATTGTACCAAATTTCGTAACTCTGCGCTTTTCCAATTTCCCTCTGAAACACAAAAGAACAAACTATTCATTTTATTAATATAGACAGTAAACCTTTTAAGTCAAATATAAAACCATAAAAATTATATTGCAATCATTTTTGAATTTGTACGATGCAAATGGAATTCGCCAAAGCTGTTTGAAGCTATTTTTTGTAAAGATAACTCCACTGGGGCTTCATCCATTTGCATGGATTTATTATGGTTATTCTACCACATAAGCATAACTATATTATTATTCTGAACAACAAATTAGTTCGTTTGTACTGAAATTGCGTTTAAAAGATTTTCTTACATCAGAGTTTCGAAAATTATTGTGTACTATGAAGAATTGTTGTTTGAATGGAATGATGCATATATGCTTCGTTCCTTTCAAAGTGTTTTTATCAAACTTTACAGTACTAGTAAAGCCTTTGTTATTCGTAACAATAAAATATCTCGTTTGCAGGTTATGATTGTTTATATTATATATTCCCAAAAATATCATGCTTAATACAAACCCATGTATTGTATACTCTTAAAGAAGGTATTTGCATATCTTTAATTCGTTTCTTTCTACATGTAATTTTAGGAGGAAGTCTAATCATTCTTAGCATTTAAATATTGAAATTTCCTTCGTGAAATAAATAATATTCTTATTATTCGAAGGTAAATATTTAAACTATTCATGAGAACTATAGAAATTTATTATTTCCCGCCTATAATGCAGAGTATTCATAAATATTCTCTATTTCTTATTCATTTAACAATTTCTCTAAGCATCTTAATTTTTATGTTAAAACACAATCAACATCTATATACCCTAAATTTTTATTTATCTAAAATCTGTATATGTTGGTCTTCTGTATCTCGAACTCTGTGTCAAATATTCTACTTATTTAATTTGTATATATTAAAAATCTCTACTTATTGAAGTTTTTTCAGAAATTTTGACTTTTCTCTACATAAAAAGTTTCTGTATATCAAACAAAATTTCCACATTTCAAAGTCCATCAAATTTTACTCACGGAAAAGTGTGTAAAACTTGTCTGATAAAATAAAATATGATAAATAGGAGCTGATGATAAATAGGAGCTGATTACTCCTCCCTCCCCTTTCGGATCAGGACATATGGGATGACTTGATCATCTTGATCAGGGGTCTCCAAACTACGGCCCGAGGGCCACATCCGGCCCGCGGACAGATTTTGTCCGGCCCGCGGAGAGCTAGCATACTTGAAAGAAAACTCCTTCTAGAGAACATATTTATTTTTTATAGCAAATTAAATTTAGTTTACTGAAGTAATCTATTTTTATGTTGAATAATTATTAATATGACATCTACATTGATATGGTCATGGGCTAACTACTCATAACATTGTTGTAGGTTACTATATACTAACTAACAAATTATTGAAATGAATCCAACTAACATTTTATACATTTTAAATGAAAAAATAACTTATAACAAGCATAATGACATATGAAATACTAATGAGATTTATGTAATTGAGATTTTCCACTGACAATAGTTTGTAGTTGTGGACTAATTTTACTTGTACCAATTATTAAAAGAGATTTAAGATGCTCATCAGTTAATTTAGATCTGTAAACATTTTTTTTGTACTTCATTTTGGAAAAGGTCTTCTCACACAAATAAGTAGTACCAAAAACAGAAAACAGCCCACGAGCAAATTTATGCAAATTATCAAATTGTGTCAGTGGAAGACTCTTATAAAATTCCAACAAAGATAAGTTTTGATATTTGTTCTTAATTATATCACTGCACTGTAGATCAATCATTTCCATTTGAAGTTCCGGGGCTAGGGTTTCAATGTCAGTATCAAAAGGATTCTGAAAAATCTTAATTTGATTCGCAATGGCATCAAAGTCCGAGAAACGAGTATCAAAAGTTATTTTCAAAGCACTCAAAGTTTCGATTGCAAAATCGATAGGAAACTCGGTCTCAGTGGTGTGGCTGAATATTTCACATGTTTTAAAATGTGAAAAACATTTACTTCGTAGTTGTGATTGAAACAGTATCAATTTCTTCCGGAATGATTTGATATTAGTGTATAAATCAGGAAGATGCTGGTTTTCTCCTTGCAATCTCAAATTCAGTTCGTTCACATGTTTTGTCAAATCAACATAGAATGCTAACTTCCACAGCCATGCGTTGTTTTGCAATTCAGTAAGAGGGCGATGCTTTTCATTCAAAAAAATTTCGATCACTGCTCGAAGTTCAAAAAAGCGCTGAAGGACTTTCCCACAACTAAGCCAACGTACGGCAGTATGATAAGGTAAGTCATTTTCTCCAATCTCTTCAATAAATTGCACGAATTGTCGGTGATTCAGCCCAAAAGATCTGATAAAATTAACAGTTGATATGACTGGTTTCAGAACTTCAGACATATCCAAACATTTTCCGCACAAAGACTGTTGATGAATGATACAATGTAAGACTAATGGTTTTGAACCATCGTCATTTTCTACAGCCTTTGACACAAGAGCGACCACTCCTTTATCTTTCCCACTCATGTTTTTGCCTCCATCAGTTGTAATACATTTCAAGTTTTTCCATCGAAGGTTCTTTTGGTTAATGGCCATTTCAACTCCTTTAAAAATATCTGAACCAGTAGTTGTGCCATGAATACTATACATATCAAGAAGTTCTTCATGCACTTCATAGCTTTTATCTACTCCTCGAATATAAATCAACACCTGAGCAGTATCTGACACATCCGTTGACTCATCCAAGGCCAAAGAAAACCACTCAACATGTCCATTTTTGTTGAACAGTTGAGAGGATATATTTTCAGCGATGTCTTCTACCCTTCGAGCCACAGTGTTTGCTGACATACTGACAGTTTTTAATAAATTTACCTTTTCAGGGCACATTTCTTCGGCTACTGCGATTATGCATTCTTTGACCATTTCTCCATCGGTGAATGGTTTTCCACGTTTTGCAATTTCAAGAGCTAGAGGCATAAAATTTCGCTAGAGGCATAAAATTAAAGCGTTCCCGTCGCTAGAGGCATCTGGCAAAAAAGTAATCATATTTTACACCACTAGTGGACTGATTCAACTTTTTACCACCGGCAACAATGAATGATAATATGGTTTTGGCCCTTGGAATTTACTGGAGTAATCAATATGGCCCTAAGGCTGGAAAGTTTGGAGACCCCTGATCTTGATGATGATAATGAATTTAAAGATGATGATGAGAAAGAAAAGAAATTTACTGAAAAACATAAGAAAAAAGTAATTCAAGTATTCTAAATTATTCGACTCAATGTCATATTTATTCGTAACGTTCCTAAATAACTTTATAACATCGAGTAAAATAAAAACATTATTTAAAAGTATTCTTTACAAGGTTATGTTCAAAAGACCATCAGAAACTATTGTATCTAAAAAAAGAACAAATTTCGTGTCATGTTTTTTGTATTCAAATATTCAATTTTTAAATCATTGTTGATAAATCTTAAAATTTCATTCATATATGTATTTTAACAAATTTCTTTAAAAGACTAATGTCTTAAGTTTTTATATCCGTAAGAAATAATATCTACACATTCTAATGAAAGATTTTCAGAATATATTTATTTTCATCAATATTTCTATATGTGGAATTTTTTCCAGGAGCCACATACATAGGTTTCCATTGTAATTTTGTAATCTTTAACAATAAATTATTTCATATTTATTTCAGGTAAATGTTCCGAAGTTTAAAATATTCTCAACTGTTGCTTTCTAGAGTATAATTATTTTGTTTTCCCACGTAAATCGCAATCAAAATCCAGTTGAGAGCATCCCGCTAAATTACTGTCTTACTGGCGAATTAGTTCTTTACAAACGTGACCTATAACCACAGAATATGCGACTCAAAGCTAAATTGGCAAAATACGTTAGTAAACTCAACAGTTACGGTACTCTTAACCGTATACCTTCTTTTCTTCCTTATTGAATAACTAATCAAAGATTAAAAAGGAATAATCCTTTTTCACTGGCTAACCAAATGAGATGTATTAATACAAATGTTGGGGATCAATCTCCGGAACACTGAATAAACCCTTTGGAAGGTCTACCTGGAGTGTATTTTAATACAGATCTTGTCTCCTATTCCACCAAAAAACGTAATATACCAGAATATTTAAGTCAAAACTGCTTACGAAACATTTAGAAGTATACCTTCCTAAACACTCCAAATCTTCACTGATGGTTGTAAAAACGAGCATAACCTATGTGGTAGTGGTATGTTTGTGAAATTACCTTCTTCCGGCTTTTCAATTAATACCAGAAACTCTCCACTGCTCTATTTATGGATAAGAGCTATATTGCAATGAAGAAGGTCTTAAAGCTGCAGCCTCCTGCCCCGCCTATCAAGAGATATGAATTTTGAACGCCATACACAGTTCTATCCAACACTTGTGAAACTGGGTTTTTATTGGTTATAGAGCATCAATATACTGAAATTACTGCTAAAACTCTCTTTCTCTAATGATGTACATGTTAGTGGATTCCCTCTCATATTGGCATCAACGGTTACGAAGTGACTGATATTCTAGCTAAAGAAGACATTTCAAAAGCTTCGATCTTTAGCTTTTCTAGAGACTTGCTCAAGAATTAAATATACTATCGATCTCTCTTGGCGTAATCCTCCGACACAGAACTGATAAAGCGGTCGTGTGGAGCTGTTGTTTTTGATGGTGATTGTGCTCAGCAAACTGTTATGTTGTAGTAATATAAAGATTTCTAAGCTGTCATTTGAGGTGCCTCATATTTGATCAGAGGAATAAAATCTTCTCTGACTCTAAACAATTCAAAATCTGAACAGTACTTTCTGAACATTTTCTTTTTTCTGGGACTTTCCAGAGAGAACTTGACCAGGCGTTCCGTTTTTGCCTTTGACTGTTTTAGTATTTTAGGGCTCATGGATCTGATTTAACTAATTGGCTAGATCAGATAGGATAAACAACAACAGCACTATTTCGTAATTATGTCACATTAACTAATTTCATATCTAGGTTTTATTCCATTCAGTCATGTAAATATAGCATTCTCACCTTCGGCAATGAAAGATTAAGTAAAATTCCGTATTCTTTTTATATGAAATCTCTCTCTCCACTATTCGTCATGGAAGATTGCTACTTTATATTCTGTTATGGAAACGTATTCACTTCGCATTACTTCTTATTTGTAGTATACTTCTATTATTCAGTGTTGCTATTTCAACACGTTTCAACTGACAATACCATTTGAATGTATTGCATATCTAATACACCAAATTAATTGTTTAACAGACGCTCACAAAGCTATGATCGTATTATCATATGTCAATAACTTGCAGAACTAATTTGCTTGCGAACGACCAAATTCTTATGATTTGGCATTAAATAAAATTTTAAAATTCTAAAACGCTAAATGTCATCTAACTAAATCTGAAAAAACCGTTACCCGTAGAAAGTTAGTCTGCCGTAAACGACTAGCTTAAAAGTTTATTTCAGAGTTACATAAGTACAAAGCTAAGAACTCAATAAGAAGTTGACCTACATCTAGCCCGGATACATGCTTCCACACGACGTGGCATAGAGTGCTAAAGCTCCCTGATGGATTCCTGTGGTATTTCTTGCCAAATTTACTCCAATTGCCGGGCTGGGAGATCAACATTCCCTGGTGGAGGAAGTCACTTTCTCATCATATCCTAGATATGCTCGATTGGAGAGGTATCAGGCTGGCAACGGAAGTGTTTGACAAGCTGTAAGAGAGCTCATAGCAACCGAGAGCTCATAGTGATCCGGCATTATCTTGATTGGAAAATAAGACCTAGGAACTACAAAAGACCTAGTACTTTGCAGACCTAGGTACTGCAAAAGGAATGGTAGCAAAACAGGTCTCAAAATGTCAGCGACTTACCGCTGTGCTGTAAGTGTGCCTCTAATGACGACCAAAGGGAAATGACTCACCAGACCATAACTCCTGGTTGAGGGCCTGTGTGGCGTGCAATAGTGAAAGCAGGATCGGCACGCTGCCCTGGGTGTCTTCAGACATGTCTTCGATGATCGTCAGGACACAGTTGAAAGGGGGATTTGTCAGCATCATTCCTAGACAGCATCATTCTAATCTGATCGAGCCAAGCACCAATGTAATCTGGCTCGACAGTGTGCTGGCATGAGTGTTAGGTGGCATAACATTCGGTACGAGCGTAGATTTCGATCAGTCACTCTTCTGGAATGGTCATGGAGGACATTCGTGTGCGGGTCGCCCATCTTATGGTTGATAACGATGAATCTGGCGCTGTGACAGCTGATTCGACATTCACTATGTCCTGACGAACTGCTGTGGCCCTAGGTCGACCGCTACCATCATGATGCTGAAATCTGCCATTATCCACCCATTCTTCCCAGCATCTTCTAATTTTGAAATGCTTCGATCCATTTAACGAGCGATTCTCCGATTTGCCCAACCTGCGTCTTTCAATCCATTGATTCGACCCCTTTCAAACTCTGACAGTTGCTCGTAATGAGATCGAAATCTACGAGGCATTTTTTCAGTCGTTGAAAGGTATCCTAAATCGCAATGCAATAAGTGATTTGACCAAAAGTTTGAGAATCGTTTCTTATATACACCCGATAAGTGCACAGTTTGGATGCGCTGTAGCGCCCACTATTCATTCTTTAGACACGATATTTTAATCAATTGCATGTTCGACTCAAATGTCTCTTTGCATACGAAATTTCATCTCTAATTCAAGGGTAATTTCTCTTGGTGTTTTTTTTTTTTTTTTTTTATAGAGTGTAAATTGACTATTTATACTTATTTAACTTTATTGTTTATTCCATGGTCATCTTCTAGTCACACTCAATACATAGAAACTTTTATAATCCGAAAACAATGGCAGCTTTTGAGAAACAAAGAATGAAAGCCGATGATTGTGTGATAAAAAAAAATCTAATTAGTATTTAAATATTAAAATAAAAACAAACAATTAAAGTGGCCAATAATATTATGTTCCGGTACTAAATTTAAAACAAATGATACAATTACAACATATATTCTAAGCTGAATGTAATTATTGATGCGTAAAATGAAAATAAAGTCACTCTTAATATATTAATATATATTCTAGTAATTTTTTGCGCGTAATTGTATTATACTATTGAATCTTTGTACAGTGAAACAGTGAAAAGTAATAAAATAGGGTTGATATGATCTTGTAATTTTGTCAGAAACAGATATGAGACTGTGATGCTAATTATAATTTAAAATATTATTAATTTCCTTTCGGACTTCGTGTTTAACTTTTAGAAATATATAACCCTTGGCCTATTGCAAGCAAATGAATTATTTCAAAGGCTAATTTCAAAGTTATTAGTTATTACATTTTAATCAAAATTTTGCTATGTATTTCTAATTGATAGCGAAAACCGTGATAGTTTTCGTGCTGATCAGATTATGAGAATTTTATGAAATACAGTAAAAAATTCGTTTTTATTTTGGATTTCTACAGAAATACATTATTTTTGTATTATCTTTGTTTTTACTTATTTATTTGAAAAATATAGACCGAAACTGATATATTTATTACTTGCAATGACACTATGATGCATACCAAATATTGCATTATCATTAATTATATATTTATATGTCACAAATTTTCATGACATATTAATTAAAATGAATTATTAAATTCCAAATGGCTCATTTCTCTAATGATATATTTTCATTCTATTGAATTATATTGCTTTAAGAATAAATCTCATTTTAAAAAGAGAAAACTTTAATTACTGTTCTCTACAACAGGTTACTTTAAAATTCTCAATTCTAGTTAAATTACTTCAAAAATTTGTCTTGCCTTCATATCATACCAATTTATACAAAATTTAAAAATCGTTTAGCAATGTCACATAATATTTTTCATTTTATGAAAGAAAATACACAGTGTTTCTCTGCGTGTTTTGTTGATATATAAGAAATTAATGTTAACTTATACCTTAGAATCGTTTCAGCTATTTGCGGTATGGGCACACTATATCTTCGAATGTCTTATCGTATTGCTTAGAATTCTGTTAAGAAATTTAGCATTAATTTTCACATGATCATAAAAATGTGCCTATCCAGGCGTATACTGTATATTTTCCTTGTAAGATAAGTTGTTCCTTTGTAGTTTTACCTTTTATTTAGCATTTTGTGTTCTATTCGTAGAACAAAAACTCGGCATCTTCTCGTCCGATGCAAAAACTTAACATCTTTTCCCCTTTTTAATGGGTTTTCTCTTAACAAACATTGTAACTTTGTCTGGTTTAAAACTTTAAAATATCTTTTCTCGCACTTTAAAGCTCTCAATTGAGTTGAAATCTCTTCTATATACGATTTTGTTGTATGACACTACGATAATTTAATTATAATTTATATAAATTAATTGATTAAAACTATTACTTAAGAAGTTAAATTTTACGCCACGTTTCTCGCAGTCTCCATATCCATCGTTTTATAATTTATCGTTTGCTATAATTTTACTTACATGTAGCTGATATAATATTCAACTTAACAACTTGTCATTTGCTTTAATTTTAATTACTTTTAGCTTAATCATATTCAATTTAATTTTAAATGCATATAGCTTAGTTAATTAACATAATGCTTAATTGAGCTAACACTCTTACACGTGTTTATTTTAGATGATAAATTTCATAAATTTCTAATAATAAAATAAATTATTAAAATTAATTATTGAATAATTTCGATGTGACTCAACGTTCCCTTTCGCTTATAAAATTTAAGATTTAAAGAAATCATGTTACGCAAAGTGTGAAGGTTGAAAGAAAACCCATGTTCAAAAACCTTTTTTTTTACCGGTTTTATTTCTGTTTTCCGTCCCTCTAGAAATTACAAAGATATTTATTCCAGAACAGAAGCACCGAATTCGTAAATGAAAGAGAATTCTAAATCTTTTATGAGTGTTTTCCCCACGAGAAGAATAAAAAAAAGGAGCCGGAGAATGTCCACTTTATCACGGATTTCTTTGTTCCATTTGTCCAGTCTCTACATTCGGCATGGTTCTGGCGAACAAGCAATTAGTCAATTGGGTCACTCTTGGCAATCTTTGAGGCTGCAAGTATCCTATATAATGATTCTGCGGTGTGACATCGGGCAGCGTAGGAAGAAAAGAAGAAAGCTATGTATTAGCGGCAATTTTCGGTTCCTTTTTTTTTTCCTTCTCTTCCCTCGTCTTTTTCTTTGTTCTCACAGAACACATCTTTTTTTTTTGTTTATTATATCATGGACATACTGTGTTGTTGGTGATCGATGCTAGAAAGCTGCGAATGATTGTTTGAAGATGTATCTCTGAGATTAAAACGAGAAAGAAAGAGAAAAGTATTCTAGGAGGAATTATTCAGTGTTACAAACGTGAAAAAATAAGGTCTATTGCAAGAAAAACAAGATAGAGCAAATTTTAAGAAATTATCTTCTAGAAACACTTATCACAACATTTTTTTTAGCTGTCTATGTGCTAATTTAATTTTTTTTTTGTTCTGTAGATTTTTATCAACTCAAGAATGTTCAATTAAATTAATGTAAAGGTTTTGAATTTAGTTTTGTTGGTGCTAGGCTAGGACGGAATATACTTTGTCGGATATATATATTATCTATATAATTCAGATTTTGAGTAAAAACACATACCGTAAATTTCTACAGAAAAGACGACCTTTAGATAAGACGAGATATATAATTTTGTCAAAGGTTTATAGTTTTAGTAAATATCTGTCCCCCTAAGATGACCCCCAAGCAATCAATGACCTATGAATTTATTTTAGACCATCACTCGGAACAAGTTTTATTTTCTTGAACCTCGTAGCAAAGCCTTTAAAGCGCATGCCGAAACACGAATTCAAACTTACCTTTAACAAGTTTTTTCTTCGTGGTAGCCTAGTTATAATGCTTATGAACTCAAGTCGTAAGTTCGATGTTAATATATGGTGATGCTTAACGTTTACGAAATATCAACTGTATAAAGGGGATAATACATATTAATCTAGTCAAGATCCTAAGTCTTCCCTTAGGTGTGGTGATGAGATTTGAGAAGGGGGTGCCACTCAGGTACTGCCCTTGTTGACCGAGGCTCAAAATTACGAGGTTCGTTGCCAATAGTACTCGTATTGCTTCTACATACGAAGTTAATAATCAATCAATATTACAGGTTTATTTTTTTCATCTAGCAGGATTGTCCATAGATGCACATGCCGAATCAAGAAGCCGTATGTAGCTCTTCCAAATCCTTTAAAAAGTGTGAGATTTGTAATACTGTGCATGGCACTTTGGATGACTTGTTATGGGATACTGATGCTGACGCGGAATGCCACTCGACTCGCAAGGTACAGAATGGGACTCATATGTCGAGCTTCTGAATAAAGAAAACAAGGATTTACTTGAGGAGCTGTTTGCTTTAGGTGATGAATGTGAGGGTTTTGAAAGAATTTGTGAAAACGTTTGAGAGTTAATTGTTTTATTTTATTATGATTTTATTTTTTAATGTAAAATTCATTGTAATTTTTTGTATCAGTCCCATAAGACCACCCCGGATTCAAGGAAGAGTTTTCTTTTTACATTTCAACTATCATCTTATCTGAGGAAATATGCAGTAAAAATGTGTTTAAATTGCTTCAATTTTTATTTAGAATGATCTATGAGTATCTTTGGTAGCTCATTAACACTAGAAGGAAGGGAATTTTTCTTTTACTAAAAACGACGGAGAACCATCAAAATGATGGCAAGAAATAAAATCAAAAGGAAAATATATTAACCACATTTTTAAATAAAAATCATCAAAAAATATATATATTTCAAAACAAGAAATAATATTTTTATAGCTTATTAAATTTATTTTTGAGTTTTTATGTATATTGAAGTCAATAAAAACACATTATTTCAAAGCAGATATTACGTACATATAAAACAAAACCTTAATAAATTAATTTTTTTCCAAACAGCAAGCATGGTAATAACTAAAAATCACTTAGAAATGTGGAATATTATATTCGGTATAGTTGAACTAATAACATAAATAATACAATGACCTTTTTACCTCTATTTAATGGCTATACAAGTGAGATATCATAAGTATCTGTTACATTTAACTCAAATCGTACTTTTTACAATTGTATTAAATTTATTATACATATAACGATTGCGTTTGCAAAATGTATGTGCAGTCCAGTTCTTATTACACAGATCGATTTGGCACTGGGAACGATTTTTTTGAGATCGAAATCTGACCAGAAATTTGAGAAACAGTGCGTGGGGCAGCTTTTTTATTTCGTGATTTTGTCCAAGTTCTTCAGGAAGTTGAAGCAAAAAAAATCTCAGCTAGGTATCATACTTCCTATAGCTTCTTTATATACAATCCATGTATTTATTGAAACTAAATCCAAAATAGTGCAAAATATGTGTATTGGCTATTTATGACTTTTTGCTTTTAATTAATAGTTACATGCCATTTGGATAAGAATATCTACACCATACTTTGCAGAATTTTAAAATGCCAGTTTTGGGCACCTTCTTTTCATTATCTATTATACTAACAGTTTGGTGTAGGATGCTTAGAACCCAAAATATTCTTGTTATTCTTACAGTGAACAAGTCAAGGTGAACACAGTCAAGGTGGAATCATTCTTTTTATAACATGTTGTAGAATAAAGTGGATGCTTTGAATATTTCGCGGCGTCTGGAATTA
>BMAW01099224.1:3061-17716 GCA_019974015.1 Nephila pilipes | reverse complement strand
GTGTGTGTGTGTGCGTGCATGCATGTACTCGAAATATTTAAAGTACCTGAATGCATTCGGAACCATCATTTTTAGTTAAAAAAATATAACTTGCAAAAGCGTCTAACTTTATTTGATATTTTTAAGGAGGATCTGTATTAAAAACTATTTAAATAGCTGTTTTATAAACAATATGATCTCTGAAAAAATATGGAAAAAAAAAGTTCCTTTTTTTAAAGATAAAATACTGAAAAACAGGCATATTTCCAAAAAATTCTTACTACAAAAATAAGCTTTTTGGAATAATAAATTCTGTATGTATAAAGCCTAGTTACTCATCTTTAGAGTTTGAATTTATGTATAAAAGATATTTGATGCAGTTAAATATTTGCAAAGATGTTATAAATCAAAATAACAATACCGTGGGTTTTTTTAAAATGTACTCCCATATTAACTTTAAAACTGTGTAAATTTGCTTGCAAAGGAACTAAAAAAGAAAAATCTAATCTACCCTTTTGGTACAATATAAAAACAATAACACCAAATGTTACAAGATTTAATGCATAAAGTTTCGAGTTATTTTTTTGATTGTGAATTTACATTACAAAAATCCAGTCTAGCAGAAAATGAATTTAAAGTTAACACTTAATTTATTAAATGTGGTAACGGTAACCTGGTGACTATAGTCTCAGACTCGTGGCCGGCGTTATTTCGTCGATTCGAGGGTTCGAACCGTGATACCATTAAAGACCCGACGTATAGCCAGGCTGATGCACGGAAAATCTGTCGTGGTTCAAAGTCCTCACGTGGTGTTGTGTGGAAGTTTGGAGAGAAGTGTGCCAGGGCTGGTGTCGTCCTCATCATCTCGCCGAGGTTCAAAATTTCGAGGTCCGTCGCCAAAAGCCATTGCGTTGCTTCTCTATCTTTATTAAATTTTGACATTGCTCAGAATTAAATTCTTATAATAATTGTTTTATTAATAGTAGAGTGTAAATTAAAGCAGCTTTAGAACACTGAGATTTCAAATACAGTAACAAATTGTTACGTAGATTTGGATATTTTGATAGGCCATGGAAGTCTGGAGGTCATGGTTGAGAACTTGTGGCCGGCATTATTTCCATCGAATCGTGGGCTCGAGTCCTCATGTTACTGATGATCCACCGTGTTGCGAGCCTCAAGCACGTTAAATCTTTGAAAGCCTCTAGTCCTCCGTTGGAATGGTGTGGAAGTTTGGAGAGGAAGATGCAAGCTCTGATGTTGTCTTGGTCACTTGATGAAGGCTCAAAATTACGGGGTCCTTCGTCAATATCCCTCTTGCTGCTTCTCATTGCGACGTAAGTAAACAATCAATCAATCAGTTCGATATTTAGATCGAGACTTCATTTTTAACGAGTACAGCCTGACAGTGTTACCATGGGGTAGTCGGAGTCTGTGATTATTAAATCATGGATTAAGTGAAAAGTGAATTGCAGTATATATGGAGTGATATTTTAAGTTTCAATATCGACATGAATTTTCTGCTTAACAAACATTTTCGTTAAATTGCTGCGTAATTGGTTATAATAAATAAATGTTTAGTCATGTATGTGGTTTTTGTAATTATTATTGAATTGCCTGTTACAAAAAGAGTATTCAAAAATATTTTTCAAAACGCCATTCCTTTATCGTTATAAATATTATAAGCAAACTGACATTTATTATCATTTTTTTAACCATTCTCGAAATGTATGTTCAAACAGATTAAGATTTTCGACTATTTCTTATTATCCTTCTTCGAATTCGTTCAATAACATTGAGTTTTTTTCTCGGTCGTATACACTTTTTGTTTAAGTTTACGTCTTTCGATATCGTTTTTAATTATTACGGAAATCACTCATACAAGAAAAAAACATTTATAATTCCAAATTTGACCAATACAAAATGGTTGAAGGTACAACTAATCTCACTGGCCGTGAGATCTAGAAAATAATATCTTGCAAATACATTTCACTTCTCAAGCAAGAGAGATTCATATATGTAAAGTTGGGGAAGAAAGTATAAATGTCAATTTAACAGAAAGCCATGATGTCATCCGAATGAAAGGTCTATTTGAATTTCATAAAAAGAAATACAAGAATTAACCAATATTCCATTTAAGTCTATTGAGGGAGAAACCAATTCACCTGTCCGTCATCTCTGACTTCCGCACCATGAGTGGAGAGCGAATTCGCTCTTTCCACTGAAACTGCACTGATCCCGCAAAACGCTTCTTCGAAGTGTCGTCTGTGAATGTTATAGGGATAACTTTCGTGCACACATTTACACACACAGCTATACACACACACTGTTGTCCAAAAGTTAAGCATAATTCGTAAGATGGAGGCAAATGTGTGTAAATATTGGTGATCTCGCTCTCAATATTTTGTGGAGAATCATCTGTTGAAGGTGAAACTTTGCCTTTATACAAAAACATTTCAGCCAACAGATTCCTGTGGAAAATACATACGCACGTCGGAATGTGAATATATCGGTTCATATTGCACAATCAGTTCAAACAGGTTTCGAGCAATGTATATGCGAAGGAACATTGTTAACAATTAAATAGAACGAATGTTGGCACAAAGACAACAATTAGACATGTTTGAGAAAGAAAGAATAGTCGGAATGCTGGAATCCTGATGATTGCAATTCGAAATGTCTCGAATTCAGTGTACGATGTACTGTGGCAAAGGTTTCAAAATGCTGGGAAAGTTAATCGACGACCAATCGGCCAATAGTCAACCGTTCGATATCTGTTAATAATTTCACGTCATCAAAGGGACAGTTATGCCAGAGAATTGCCACACAGGAATACGAATTTACAGACACACAGTTTACAAGAAACTCAATAATGTTGGTCTCTATACCAGACGACTATTAGTTCTCATTCCTCTCACATCTAAGCATAAACGTGCTTTTTTAAACTGGAATTAGGAATATCAGTACTGGAGTTTGCGACATTTGGCTATTGTGATGTTCTGTGACAAACCTCGCTTTAATTTGGACACTGATTCTCGTCGGCTAATGATATGGCGAGAATGTGGAACTCGTTTTCACCCAACAAACATCACGAAAAGATATCGTTTTCTGTCAAGGTGAATCATGGCGTGGAAAAATAATATGCTGGATTACTGAATAGACCTCCATATCTTTTAGGCGAAATCTGTGACTGCTAAAAGATACCGAAAAGGATCCTTATGTTTGCCTTTTGATAGGTGCTGTCGGTCCTAACTTCAAATTTAAGGATGACAACGCGTCTTGTCACCTTTCGACCCTGATCGACGACTTTCTTAAAATTGAAATGATCCCAACGCATGCAATAGTCTATTCACTCATCTGATCTGTATCCTCTTAAGTATGAATGGGATATGCTCGGGAGGCAACTTGCAGTCCTTCCCATCAAGTTCCTTTTCAGAATTGAAAAGAGTTTTTCGTGACGTTTGGAACTCTTTGAGCAGCCATAAAAGTATGGGAAATCGTTGTGCAGCTCCAGGCTGTCAGAGGTGACCACAAACTTTATTAAAAAGCAGCATCACTTTTTTTTCATTTACTTTTCACGTAAGCGTGAACTCTTTTTACGCCCTTCTTTCTTTGAAACGGTTTGTTAGGATAATGAAAGTGATTTTTTCCCTTTTTTCACATTGTTTATATATATATATATATATATATATATATATATATATATATGCAATTTGTATTTATATTCGTGTGATTTGAATTTATTTTTCTTGAAAAACATGGATTTGGGTATGTCGTTGTTTTTAAAATTTTAAATCTTTGACTAAAAAGAGATTTAATTATACTATTTTAATGTTTTGAAAAAAAACTTTTAAATTTTTAATTGGATAGTTTTTAAAAGAATGGCTTTTTTGGATATTTTATTTTGATAATTTTAATGGATGGTTTTTGATTGAAAAATTTTTAATTGGAAAGTTTTTAGGTGAAGATCATTTTATATGATTGGAAAATATTAGTTTTTGAAAAAATTTAGTAATTGAGATATCTTGTCTTCCCTTTTCTTCTTTGTTTTTTGTTTCTTTTCTTTAGTTTGCAAACTGAATTTTGGAGTAATCCAATTTTTACCCAACAAGATACATTGGGGGAGGGTTGGTACCGTAGAGCATGCTTAACCAGTCTGAATGTGCATGTTTTGTTTTGTTGAGTATTCATATTTTTCATTTAGATTCAAATTTAATTCAATTTTTATTCATCACTGTTACGTAGTTCTATAAATGTTTTCTATTGTTAATATTGGATTTTAATTGTTCTCTTATTTTTATGTATTTTAATAACAATTTCATTGCTTTATCTAATACATACATACTCTCTCTCTCTCTCTCTCACACACACTCATATATATATACATATATAAATACCACGCAAGCAAAAAGAATTTTTCGGTATGCTGCCACTCAGTGGATATTTAATATTTCCTGTTTAACTTTATTTGTTCTTTGTATTTTATTTGAGATTGGTATCTGGCAATCCACTTAAATTATGTCTTGGAATTCTGGATTGGGCATAAAAAAGAGCCAGATTTGTTTTTCACTAAGCAAGGAATTGAAAGAAAAAAAAAAGGTCCTCTACAAGTTGCAGTGAATGGAAATCGCCTGAAGTCACTAGTCAGTGTAAAAAAATCGAATCATTGAAGCAACCTCGTCACAGCAATAAATTTAATAAAAGTTTCATTTTTCTTTTATTCAGCTTTAATATAAACGAAAGAGACCTTGAGAATCGTCACGGCATCGCTCAGTTGATAGAACTTTCGCTTTGTATGTTAAGCAGATGCTGTTTTCAAAATGTGCCATTTTACTTTACTAAATTAAATTATCTTTACCAAAGAAAGAACTCGTTAGCTAACACTGTTATTTATCGTCTGGTGAATTTGAAAGCATTTTCCTTATTTTTCATAATGTTTTCTGATCAGTTATCGTGTTCCTAATCAGAATTCAACAAGGAGAATGCACGATTAGATTAGATTGCGGAATTATTCTACAACAAGTTATATTTATTTTGTTTAAGTAACTTTTGTTCCTAGTTTCATGGTAATCTGTTCCTCGATACTTTCCGAAGACGATGAAAGTAATTTTTTGACCAGTGTGTTGTGTTTTTAGAAATGTGCTGCTCGATTCAAATCATTGTTTCTTTGAATTTATAGGTTCTCGATAAACTATATTTTCAGATCGGTTACGTAGTGTGTGGTACAAATGCTTAAAGTCTTCCACTTATGCTACATACTTTTAATTAATAATATATATTCTTAGGGTGGTGGAAATTACATAGAATGAAAATCGAATTTTGTTCTGAGAATATCGATAGATTTTAGCCTCTCTGCTTAGCACATTCAAGATTTCGAAAAAATGAATTTTGTTCTTGTTGTGAACTTCATGGAGTTAAGTGGCCGCGGTAGCCTAGTGGTCATGGATTCGGATTCGTGGCCGGCGGTTTTTGTTCAGTCGCTGGTTCGAGCCTTGGCCGCTAAGGACCCGCCGTGTAGCCTGGGCTGATGCACGTTAAATCTATCGGGGCCCAAAGTCCTCCCGCTGGCGTGGTGTGGAAGTTAGGAGAGGGAGGGTTCCAACTCAGGTGTCGTCCTCGTCACTTGACCGAGGCTCAAAATTACGAGCTTCTTCTCCAATAGCCCTCGTGTTGTTTCTAGTGCGACGTTAATTAAAACTAAACTAAATTAAAAATCATGGAGTTAAACAGTTTTATCTTCTTGATGTTAAAGAATCAAATACTTTAAATCCAATTACTTTAATAGGTTCAACTTACAATAAAAAAGGGAATGTTACTCGTTCTTTGTTACAAGAAAATTTTCTCATGTCTGAAATTGAATATTAGTTCGGATAACAACATTTTCATATGAAAACCCATTTTTTAAAATTTGTTTATATCGATTTTCACATATTTTAAATCTGTGCTATCAGATTCTCTCAAATAGTGGGTTTGAAATACCATTTGAGAAGAAACTATATATATATATATATATATATAAAATATTGCTGAATGGGATAAGCATGTTAAGTCACATATTCCCAATCCACAGCTCTTGAGATAGCATTTTAAATTCTTTATATCCTTGTTTTGATTTTTGATATTTTTAGATGTTTCGTATTTTTTAAAAAATATTTTCAAATCTAAAATTAACTTTTTCCTATGATTATGTTTATAATTAAATCAGAATTCATAAAATATAAATAATTACTTTAGAAAAAATATTTTTATTCTAATAATTTGTATTCATATATCATTATGATATTTTTAGATATCAGATTATATATATATATATTTGTGTGTGGGGGGGTACCTTAAAAATAAGGACTGTTAACTTCATAGAGTATTGTGGAAGTTTAAATTTTCAAATCTTCCTCACATCATTAGGATTACAATGACAGCTAATTATTGGTCTAGCTGCGAAGAATTTCATGAATAAGGACATAGCCTGCATTTACAGACATGTATTTTATTCATTGTTATCAAAAAAATGTTTATTTTTAGTTTTTTGACACCTAAAATTGAATTTTGGTGATTGTGTGTATCTTTTTTGGATTTTGCCTTTAATTTATGTTTATTGTTGAGCTGCTATTTAAATGCTCTCATACCGAAAACTTTTCATAATATACTTAGCGTAATTATTGTTATTCATATTTCTTAGCAATATCATAAATTTTTGGAGCTCTTGGATTAAAGGGATTCTTAAACTTTTTCTTCTTTAGATTTGCTCACATATATACTTCACATACTTTTTTTATCGATTAAAATTGGAATTTTGCATGTAGCTTAAAGAGATTTCAATTTTTGTTCCTATATGAATTTATGTACGTTTTTGTATTAAATTTTGGATCTAAATTTTGTAATTATAAAATTTTGTTTTACATTTTTATAATTGGGGGATTTTGTTCCATAGAACATGTTCAACCCCACAATTCAGTCTCCAGTCTGAATATGCATGTCTTGTTTTGATGGGTATTTAATTATTTATTCATTTCCCTATAAAAGTTAGTTTTTTTCTTTTATTTTGTATTTTCTTTGTTTCTTAACGATTCTTTTTATTATTTGGCCAAAATGTAGAGAGACAACACGCATATCCATTGAAAATTGCCTCGAAAAGAACATTGTAAGATGATAAGAAATGCAAACGTAAAAGTATTTTTACACGTTTGTTTGAATTGTTATATTAATGTAATTATTATTCAGTTAAAATTGTCCAAATCATTTGCAAATATCCATTAATTTAAAGTTATTCGGTGTGTCATTTATGTTGAAAGCCAAATAAAAAAATTTATTAGCCTTATAAAGGGCTATTGTCTTAATGAAGACAAAATGGTCAACCGAGTATTTTTCAAAAAATTAAAAAAAAAAGTTTTAAAGTTTTTTCTGTACATCTTTTCTAGTCAAAATAAATAAATGAAAGAGTGAGAGAATGAATGAACAAATCAAATTTCTATTCTGTTGCTCCCTTATCGTTTGCTGTTGAAATATAATTAATCAAATTATTATATTTTAATATAATAATTTATTATTTATATAAATTATCGTTTGCTGTTAAAATATAATAAAAAATAATAATTAAATTATTTAATAAATAATTTAATTATTATTTTTATAAAAATGTTTGCATCTTTGGTGGCTAAATCAGTTCCTTGCAAAACTTTATATGAAATAATTTATTATATTTATAAAAAACTATTTTTTCTCATATTGGTACGCATAAAAAATGTGTGAAGTAAGGAGAGAAATAAATATTACAAATCATAACAAAATAATTAATAAAACTTATTTATGAAGAGCTACTCTTGCATTATATCTGAAAATTGCGTCTGAAAAGTACTGATTAATATAATGCACGATCTTTTTCATAGGAAATAAGGATAGATAAGAACTTGAAGGTATATTATGCAATACCAAATAATACTAATAAAAAAAGTAATAATAAAACGAAATTTATTTTTTATTTATGATAAGGAGAAAAAAAACAATTAGGGAATAAAATAACTGATTTAAAAATACGAATACAGAAGGAGTACATTCTAATATAAATAAGAATTCGTATAATAAATATTCAAGAATAACTATTCTAAAAATCAAAACTTTTTTCTGGAACAATTATTGAATCTCTCTTTTTTAGAACATAACTTTGACTTCAGTAATACATATTTATAAATAATGCTCTTTCAGATTAAAAATAAACAGCACGCAATGTCAAGTATCGTTGGAACACTTAGACAATAGGATGCATTTATGTAGTGCAATTGGCAGATAGCCCCCATCTCCGTTTGGAGGTAAACTAAACAAAAGAGAATGCACACCGGGCCTGTCCCTTTTCAATGCGATTTGCTCACAAAGCTTCGGGAAAATTCGGGAAGGGGGGCTAGGGGGAGAGGAGAGGGATTGGCCCATTTGTGGCGGGGACCGAACGAAGTTTTCCCTCCAAAATAGCAGCTGGTATGGACCCTATTCATGTGAGTAAAAAGCTGTAAAATCTCTCTTCAAAGGATAGCCTTATAAAATTCGTCTGACGTGTTTTAATGCGTTTTTAAATTATGTGTGGGTTTTGAGCGGAAGGAATTCCTAAATCAAGCATGCTTTTCGGAATAATCCTTATCGTAAAAGGAGAAAACTTTTTTTTTTTTTAAAAAAAAAATATTTCATTACATTTCGTTCGAGCAGAAAGCTTCAATTGAATTGCTTAGAAATTTAATTTTGTTCGAATGCTTAGAAATCGGTTTCGTTCTAACAACATTTGCAGCTGAAAAAATATTGAAAATCTTATCAACATTCAGTTTTTACTGTTGATATGATTCTTGGGAACACTGTAAAATTCTTTGTTGGTTAGAAAATAATGTAACACAAAGCGTATTAAACTTTACACAAAAAAGATCATCGAGTGCCATTGTATTCTAAACAAGAAACTCCAACTTTATCTAGAAATGAAAAGAAATAGATAAAAACTGAAACTAAATCAATAAAGTAAAAGGGTTTTTTTTATAATTAGCTTATTACAGAGGATTTCTTTATTGACTTTTATTTATTTATTGTTTTATATTATTTATCTGTTTAATTCTTCTTTACTTACTTAACTGTTTTATTTAATTTTAGAAAAGTAAGTTAGATTGTTATGTGCTATAAGAATATTATCCTAAACCAAGAAAAAAATTAAAATTATAATCCACATAAACAAAGAGTATCAATGGCTTGTATTTTTACAAGGCTATCCAAAAGAAAATAGCACATTTACAATACAGCTAATTTCTGCTTGAATCAATCTTTTTTTTTTTTTCTTTCAGGCATAAAATGTGTTTCTGGCATCGTCTCTTATATTGTAATGCTAAATTAATTTTTCGCATTATATGTAAAAGAAAAATGACGTATTTATAGAATATTTCTAATATTTAAAAGGTGTAATGTCATAAATTGATATAACGCGAATTTAAATTAAAATAAAGAAATTTTTCTGTCTAAAAGCGTTTTCTGAGTGAAGAACAGGCTCTTTGACGTTTGGTGAAGGTAACGTTAATGTTGTATGCCTATGACGTCATTATTGATAGGCATGAATGAAGTGACGTCATGATTGACAAAAATTTTAAGAAAAGATTGTTAAATTCGTGTTGAATATATAAGTTCTCAAAAATGATTGAGCAATTGTACATTTTGAGTAACTTTCCACTATAAACTAGAAAATTACAAGTGAAATTAATTGCAACGTTTTTCTGAATTTCACTTGGTGTGTGTGTGTCATCAAATTTTCGATCGTTAATTTAACCAACTTCCCATCAAGCTAGAGCTTTGAAATTTTGGGAATCGTTCGTACTCGCCTAACAATGCAATATTTAAACGCTTGCGACAAGTTTTAACTAATATTTCAATAATTTTAATAAGTCAAAATATTCTTTCTTCTCGGCGCTTTTAGGATTGAGGAAAAAATTTCTTTCCCCCTCTGGGAGCACCGGGCACTCCCCACGCAGCATGCGGTATCGTAAACCTTTTGTATTCACAAAGGGGAGATACTATCTCCCCTTTACTATTCGCAAGAAAGAAAGTTTTCAATATTTAGCGCCGTGTCTTATCACAATAATTTTTTCTGAATTCTGGTTTCCATTCTTTTTTTAATAGAATGACTTACAAACTTTCAAATGCATGTTTTGATTTTATGAGTATTATGAATTTTTTAATACTCTCACAAATGTCTCTTTTTAAGTAAATTTTAAAGTTAAAAATAACTAACAGTTTTAACTAATATTTCAATAATTTTCTCTAATAAACTTTGCCACCATATAAAAACGTTGTTTTAAAAAAACGTTGGTTTTTATATCGAATTATTTTTACTATCCTAAGCATCAAACTTTTTTTTTGGAATTCATATTAATTTACAATCATATATATCGTCAAGAAACGTATATACAAATACTGCATTATTTATTCTTATTATCAACAAAATAAAATTTTTATTTGTGTAGTTAAAATTCAATTACACCAAAAATGTAAGAATCCATGCACGTATAAACAACATAATTATTTTAAAACAACGATATCTTTACTATGCTCATAATGCGTCCATAATATTTTTAGAAATTACTCAAAATTTCCAAGATTTTTTTTAAAAAACTGTATCTATCTCTTTATTTTAAATTATTACATATATAATTGTAATTTTCCTCGACAATTCACATTTTTTTTCAAATTCGGTCTATGATTTTTTTTTTAATTTCTTCTCTGAAATGCCGTGTGAGGATCTTTCGTTTGCTTTGGTTGTTGATGCATCATATGTATTGATCGATTATAGCGATGACTGTACCGATTTCCCCATTTCAGTTCGCTGCAGTAATGGACCGAATCGTACATAGTGGGGGGGAGAGATGAAGGGGAGGATTCGTACAATGCCCTGATGGAGTACAATGGGTGGGTTTTATTTCTACTGTTAGATTCAGATGAGAAAATAAGGTCACTGCCTGTCATTCTAATGACTTGTGATTAATTCGATTCTTTATTAAGTTGAATGAATGAAAGGTTTGTTTTCTCTTTTCGATATACAGGGTTATGCAAAATGATTCATCCGATTTCAAAATTCCATAATTTCAAAAATAAACAATACAAAATTATAAGTTATATATGAACCCATTGGAAAAATTTGGAAGTTTTATACTGTGAACAATAGATGGCCGCGTGTGTTCATCCTGAAGATGTATCATGAAATCTGTTTCGAAAGCTTTGACGGAGCTACTACGCAGTCGGAACGATAGCAGTGGACCAGATGGCTTGATGTTACACAGATGGCCACCTAGGTAACCTTATATAACCCCATGCCATTACTCCCTTTGGACATTTGTAAAACATAAAGTGTGTGCGCCACCATTATATACACATTTATTTGAACTTAAATAACAGATTTCTGCTGTTATACAAACAATTACCATTGACACTTTACAATGTGTTTGGCAGGAATTTATGCACCGGATTGACATTATACGTGTAACTAAAGGAAGTTATATGAAACATTTGGAAAAAAACTTCCTTATTTTCCCTATAGATTCATGTACTATTTATCATTCTGAGTCGTTTTATAATTTATGAAAATATAGCATTTTGAAATCATTGAATTAATAAAAACTAGATGGAAACACACGCACGCACACACATATATATATATATATATATATATATATATATATATATATATATATATGTATCACAAAATATGCATGCTGTGGTCATGGATTCTTGGACAAAGTACAATCCTCTTGTAAATAAAATAATTTATTTCTGTTGAAAATATTTTACTCTAGAGGGAAAAAAATCATAATTGGTATGGAACAAACATCGACAATAGACATCACAATAGAAACGAATAAGGGTATGTATCATGCCGCAAAACACAGAGCGAAAAGAGAAAGGGGCGATCCAGGCAAGAGTTATTATACTGATAACAAACGTGATACATGATCAGAAAGTTTTAGACTAAAAGTTATAATTGTAGTAATAATGTGGGAACAAATTGGTTGGGACAAATTTGGTTTGACGTTCAACAGTAAGTTGAAAAAGAAGGTGATCAACGCGTGGTTTCATCACATGTATATACTAGGGTGGTTCAAAAAGTATTCGTATTTGGAGACAGATGGCATCACTAAAGTAAATTGTTGTTATCATTGGATGCTGCCATCTGTTAAATGGAACAGAAACAAATTTGATATTGATTCATATGTTAGTTTTTATTTGGTAGTGTTTTACTGCCAAATCGAAATTTGAATGCGACCGCGTCGGGTTGTCACCGTTGGTGACATTTAGATTCATCATTACAATTGTTTCATTTTATTCTTTTATTCTTCCATCCGTAACACTTCCGCATTCGTACATAAATAGATTGAAATGAAAATAATTAAATAGGGATATGAATTTGAAGAGGGAAAAACCCATATTTCAAAAAGAAAAGGAAAACTTATTTTGTTTTTTTTTTAAATACGTTATTTAACTCTTTTCAAGAATAATTTAACCTTAAACGCTATAAAAATTATATCTCCATAATCTATGTCGCTTTTCAAGAAAAAAAAAAAAAAAGTTAACTGTCTTTTCGAACGTCAAACTTTTTATTTCAATCACTAGAAAAACTTTCGAAAATATCACTACTAAAGGACTGCGTTAACGTAACTCAAAAAACATTCTTTCTTCTTCTTCCAAAAGAAGCGATTTATAAGCAGAAAAAGAACAACTCAGAATAGAACTGTCGAAAGAGCTCGGACTGGCACAAAAGACGGACTATTGTGAAAAGGGTAAGACTCTTACTCAGAAGATCGCTACTGTGAGGAGGGAAAGAGAATCAACACGTTGTGGGAAGTATTTTCGCGCTGTGTCAGGTAGAGTAAGGTTGAGGATAATAATGACAGGCGGGTGTAAGGTGACACCGCCTGTCAGCGACTTTACGATAACCGGGGATTTAACCTCGTCTAGGAACTGCAGATTTGATTTCCTCCTTTCACCTGAAACAAAGTGATGTCACTTAAGTTAACTCTGACGAGTTAATCATGAACGCTTCAAATATTAAGTTTGTTGGAGGAAGCGAAATAGTATACCGATTGAGGACGAAGAGGTATTCGTTTTTAAGAAATACTGCAATCATTTTTTGATATTTTTTTAAAAGGCGAATTCTTTATTCTCATCATGTTAAATTCACTTAAAAATACTGTCTGGAAACAATGTTATTTTGAAAATAGACAATCATTTAATTTATCTGAAAGGCTAATGTCGCGGAGCTCTATCTAACTGTGAGAGCGCACCTCTGGAAATATGTGAACAACCTCAATGACAATAGAATGCATGAGCACAAGTGACAGAAAAATGTAATTAGTTCTACAAATTATTTCGACCGATTAAATTAGTTCAATCGTAAAGTTCTGCCCACTCGTGAAGTGAAAGAAAATAATACATTTTTCTTACATTTAATAATACTTACTATGCAGTCTAATTTCCGTCGTTACTATGATTGGTCTATAAACATTCCAGATGGATGTCTCGTGAGTTGAGGGAGAAAAAATTTGCTGAGTCGAATGGTCCTATGCACATCTGTGTTTGTTCGGAACGAAAACAAACCCATTTTGGACCGAATGATAACTGGTGATGAAAAATAGATTATTTTCAAATACATCGTAAGGAAAAGAGCATATTTGCATCATGGGCTATCTGTCCCTTCCACCTCTAAATCGAGATCGAGCCTGAATAAGAGAACGCTGAGCATAGGTTGGGACGTCCAATAACCAAAGCATTTCGAGCATTTGAAATCTAACAAAAAGCTCGATTCGGAGGGATACTGTCAGCAAATGGGTGATTTAAAGAGATCACTGAAAGAAAAGAGGTCGGCGAAAATCAATATGATGTACATTAGTTGCATCATAATTTCAAACCACGTGCTGCTTTGGCGATTCGTCAAAAAACCACAGAGCTTTACTGGGAATTTCTGTCGCATCCACCGTATTCTTCAGACCTAGCACCCTCTAATTATCGCTTGTTTATCTCCTTGCAAAAAATTATGAAAACAGCATCAATAAAACGAAATCAGATCAAGGGGTCTTTTTGGATCACAGTTTAAATACAATAAAACTTAATTAGATAAAAAATGAATCTTAATGCGATCTTTCAGAGAGAAAAAATAATTCGATATAAAAACCAACGTTTTTAAAAACAACGTTTTTATATGGTGGCAAAGTTTATTAGAGAAAATTATTGAAATATTAGTTAAGACTGTTAGTTATTTTTAACTTTAAAATTCACTTAAAAAGAGACATTTGTGACAGTATTAAAAAATTCATAATACTCATAAAATCAAAACATGCATTTGAAAGTTTGTAAGTCATTCTATTAAAAAAAGAATGGGAACCAGAATTCAGAAAAAATTATTGTGATAAGACATGGCGCCAAATATTGGAAACTTTCTTTCTTGCGAATGATTACTGACTAAAAGTCAGCAACCCTTACTATCTCGGAGATAGTAAAGGGGAGATATTATCTCCCCTTTGTGAGTACAAAAGGTTTACGATACCGCATGCTGCGTGGGGAGTGCCCGGTGCTCCCAGAGGGGGAAAGAAATTTTTTCCTCAATCTTAAAAGCGCCGAGAGGAAAGAATACTTTGACTTATTAAAATTATTGAAATATTAGTTAAAACTTGT
>BMAW01099217.1:0-11717 GCA_019974015.1 Nephila pilipes | reverse complement strand
CTTAACATTTCTTTGTTCCAACAGACAGTCACAAATACCCCATTAAGCGTCCCCCCCCCCCCATTTTTATGTATGTGAGTGAAAACCAGTTTGTTTGTTGAATTAATTTTATATTCATTTTCTTGTGGCTATAATTTTAGTTTTTATTAATGTTTGTGCTAGGATTTTCGATTATTTTTCATTTCTTGTTATGAACTATTAAGTTACATGGAAAATAAATTTTCTACCAAAATTTATTTTTTTTTTTTTTTTTTTTTTTAAAGTTTTATAGAAAAAAAAGGTTGGGAACCCCCGCATTACCCCATTTTTTAAAAAAAAAAAAAAAAAAAAAAAAAAAAAATGTAGACTGGGGATGTTTGGATAACAGATTTTTTCTGTAACTGATCATTTATGGAAAATAATTGAACTGATGTCATTGGAGCAATAAGAAACAAAGAAACAGACAGGCTTAAAATTCAATTTACACAAAAAATTAGACTCAAAACTGTATATATTTTGTATCAAACATCTTACAAATAACTCAGAGAATTGATTTATCTAGTTTGATAATTTCAAAACAGGCATTAAGTATGTGTATGGCTGAAGAAAAGTAGTCCAATATGTACTTTTGTTTCAGAGCTGAGACTTTTTTTCTTCTTCTTTCTCCTTCTAAATCTCAGAGAAATGTTGAATACAGCAATTGGACAGAATCACATTCTTCATGGTGTGCAAATTTGAATATACTTACTAGATCTTTTTAGGTCAACTGGTGTTTCGGTTGATCAGTGTTCAAATAATTGATGTTGCTAATCCCTCTCTATAGATATGTAATGAACATTAATGTTTATAAAAGTTAAACTAAGCAATTTGTGATAAAATTGAGTTAGTAAATAATACATAATTTTGTAAATTAGCTGACATGTTATAAATGTTTATAACTGTCTGTATAAATTTTTCAAAAATTTGTTTATCTGAACGAATTTTTGAAACAAACATTTTGTAAAATTTTGTGTGTGAGAATGAAACACCATATAAAATTTGTTTAAAGCTATTTTTAAAAAGGAATAACTAATTTGAAAATATTTTAGTATTTTAAAACATTAAGTCTAAATAATTTTTAAATGTGGGAATTTATAGAGTTAAAAGTTTTAGTCTCATATTTACTTCTTTCTTTTCTAGATAGTTTAAGATACATTTGTTTCAATTTCTAGTAGATCATCATGTATTATAACCATTACTCCATTATATGATTAAAATAAATTTTCATGAAATATATTTTGTATAAATTATGCAATAATTCATGTTTGTCATACTGTTGTTAATAATATGATTTTACTTTTGTTTTTGTGCAGATTGATATAACTATCACTGATGCATTGAAAAGGCCGTTTCAGTGTGCTACTATCCAACTTGATTTCCAACTTCCTATTCGTTTTAATCTGCACTACGATAGGTGAGAGGGATTGTATTTCTTAAATTAATATGTAGTGTTCATTCTCATGTAGGGCTAGATATAATGTTTTTATTCTCTTTTGCTTAATACAATTTTTAATTCCTGTAGTGTTTCTGGAGAAAAGAAAAGGCCTGTAATAATTCATCGAGCTATTTTAGGCTCTGTTGAAAGAATGATAGCTATTTTAACTGAGAGTTATGGTGGTAAATGGTGAGTATAATTGTATGTAATATGTTTCTGATTTAGTTTTAACATGAGTAAAAAGTTTTGTAATGTACATAGGACATTGTCCTGTTACCCTTATCATATTTTAATTTTTTTGATGCCATATTTATTATTTTTAATAATCAATTTTATAATTAATATTTACTACAAGATTAATAACTTAAATAAAAAGGTAATTACCTCCCCCTTTTAAGTGTCATTTAAAAAAAAATTATGAAGATGCAGTGGTAAAAATGTGGCAGTGTTGTTTCTAACCCTGGACCAGTGGATCCGAAGAAAAGCTGATCGCTTTTTGTGATGCCCTAACTGACTAGGCCAAAAAAGACATCTAATCAGGCTAGTTAGTAAGACATTTGAAATTCTGGCACTGTTGTAGAAGGGAGTTGCTAGAAAGATAAGTTAAGATATTGGATCACACGTTAATTTTTTTCAAATTTGGCATATTGATACAGGATCATAGACATAAAAAAATTCAAAATAAATGATGTAACCTCTTACTGTTATATCATAGGCATAAGAAAATTCAAAATAAATGATGTAACCTCTTACTGTTATATCATAGCCATAAGAAAATTCAAAATAAATGATGTAACCTCTTACTATTATAAGTGATAGAAGTTCATTTAATTTATTAAGGCAAACTTTTCAAATTATATTGTAACCAAGAGAGCACATACCTATTTGCTAGTTGAGGACCTTTTCGTTTTACAACAGTTAGATTACTCAAATTAAAACATCTCTCGCATTCCAATTGAGAAGAGTGCCTTCTTGTAGCTTTACAAAATCTCTCTTGTTTTATTCAAGAGGAAAGACAGTAGACTTAATGCAGCCATTGAAATATTCTTGAGAAAGCTGCATTTTGAAGTTCCATAATTTTTAAACCCATTATTAATTTTTTCTATTTAGAGTTATCTTAATGGCAAATGTTTAGGTATAGAATTTCTCATTGTGTTTGACTAAGGTTTTAATCTTGAAAGGCATTTTTTGTTATATTTAAAACAGTTTTAATTCATTTTTTCTTTAATATTAAAATTATTTTGTATAATTTGGGATTGATTTTTGCTTATTTATAAAGTAAATGTACTAATTTGGTAATCTATCATTGTGTAAGATTTCTACTATGGACAAAAACAAATGCACTCTTATTAAAATTTTTACTATTGTTTTTTCCTTTTTTTAAAATGAGTATTAGTGGATGATACAAAAAAAAAAAAATCGTTAGAATAGTTAAAAATTGTATTTTATTTCTCTTTAATATCAAATTTATGAAATTAAATGTAACAAATGATATTAAATGCCATTGAAATTCATTTCAAGCATATTTGTATAGTAATTGTCAACCAACAATGTGTTCTTATAAAAAAAAGCATTGTTAATAAATTTTAATGGTTGCAATTTTGTATGTGATTGAAAAAAAAGAAATATGTTGGTGATGGATTTTATTAAATGAATAAATTTGATCTAATAAAGTATCCAAAAAATTATTAACAAACTTTAGTGTAGTGGTAAAATTAATAAATATTAAATTTTTTTAGAAATTAAATAGTGCTTAAATTGCATTCATGTATAGTACTTGTACCAAGTGATTAGTAAGTCTTATGTCTTAACTATTTAGCTACTGGAATTATATGAATTAGGAGAAATTAATATTTTGTAAAGAGTAATGAAATTTAAAATGTGTGATTTTCTCCAAATACCTGAAAAATTAGATTTTATTTTGAGGTACTATTATATCCATGATCTTTCACCCCTGTGCCAAGTCTGGAAAAAAAAAATGTCTTCCAAATATCTGAGTTTTTCCTGATAATTATATATTGCAATAGATTTCTCTAATTATTGCTTTTTAAGTGCTAGGAATATTATATTTTCTAGTAAACGTGTTATCAAATATAAAATATAAACTATTAAACCATCACAGTTATAAAAAAAAAGTAGTGTAAAAACAAAGAATGAATATAAATTTATAATAAAATTAATTAAACTAATGCTCTTAATCAAAATTAAATGGATTAATTTTGGATTTTTACTAAGATTTGTTAGTGTGTGTTATATACATAAAATTTTCTGAATGGTTAATTGAATGAAGTGAAAGTTTTAGTATAATTTACAAATTCTCCTTCAAAATCATAATTGTTGAGATAACTAGTAATTTCCTTTAGAATAGTCATTAATAAAAATCTTATTTTTATAGGCCATTCTGGTTGTCTCCTCGTCAGTCGATTGTTGTACCTGTAGGACCAATGTTTGAAGAATATGCCCAAAAGGTACAATTAAAATTCAACTTCATATAAACAATACTTATTGTTTAAATATATTAAAATTGATATTGAAAAGTTTTATAATTCAAAATTTTTGTAATGATTATATGTAAAAAATCCTTTGATATTAAAGTTAGTTATAAATATAATATGAGCTACATTGAATAGAATTGCAGTTTTAAAAAAAGAAATATAATATAACTAGTTATTATTTATGTATTTTTATTACCAATTTACTTTTATAGATTATGATGCTAATTGTTCCTGCATTATACATAATGAAATTCAGATTATAAGAAATATTTTTGATGATTCATCATATTTATTGTTTAATACTTTGAAGGTGTCAATTCATTCAATATTGTAAGTTTGTGTAAATGGAAAATCATTCTTGTGATAATGCATGTTCTTGATCTTAACATTAATTTTGCTGTTCATAATTTTAATTTTATTTACAATTCTTTCATATTTTGTGTAAATTTCTATTCTTAAAAGCACATAATTAGTTTTATTTTAAATTATTTAAATGTTTTATACAGGTTTGTAATGAAATCCACAGTGCAGGTTTTATATGTGATATGGATGTTGACCAAGGTGACACAATGAAAAAGAAAATTCGTAATGCTCAAGTTGCTCAATATAATTATATCTTTGGTAAGTAGAAAGTTTCATACTTAAAGTTGTCAAATGAAATTAAATTTTAATTATTTTTTTTTTTTTGTCATCAAATGATGTCAAATTTTTAATTGTTACAAATAATAAGTTCATGTAGTGTGCAAAATAACAGATGTGTAATAAAATTAAATGTCATTTCAAACCATTAATCTTTATGGTTAAGGACAAATTTTAATTAATTTTTTCTAGTTGTTGGTGAAAGAGAGAAGACATCAAATACTGTAAATGTGCGTACAAGGGATGACAATGCAGTTCGGGGAGAATTCAGTATTGCTGATGTTATCAGCAAATTCAAAATTTTAAAAGAAAAACGGATTCCTGATACTGAAGAATGCATTTTCCCTAAGAATAGTACTGGGGAGTGTGAATGATCATTCCTTCTAAGCTGCTAGGGACATATTTATCACGTTTTTTTATTTGGCATCCACACTTTCAATTATTTATGTTGTAAAGAATAAAAATAAAGCTTTTAGGAGCTAGAACTTTAATCATTATTTATATAAATTTTTTTGTTGTTACAAATCTTCTCATTAAAATGTATTTTCAACATTTTTTTAAATGTAGAATTTCGGATAAATATTATCAACAAGTTTATCTTCAAAATTTAGTTATATTTTTAACCTTAAGCTTTAAAAATATTTTCTTTTTATTGTTTAAAGTGATCTTGTTATGAATATGTATTACATTATATAATTATAATTTATTCTGTGCAGATTAATTTTACTTATTATTATGAGTTCCTTAAAATATGGATCCTACTCCTATCATTTTTATTATTGAAATAATGTGCAAACATATGCTATTAGATTAATTTGTTATAATAATATGAGATTGCTATTTTTTAATGGATTAATTAGACACAATTCTCTAAAACATGCAAAAGTAACAGCAGTGGGTTAATTGTAGATTATATTCTATGCATCAATTTTAGAGAAGTTTAAAGGCTCTATCCCTGAATAATCTTTATATTCTTATTGCTTGTGATCCTCACGATGCTTCCAATTTATAAACTTAAAAAATGTTTTTACTATTTTTAATTCATTACTATTTCTTTCTCTGAAGTGCCTCTTGATTAAGCATTATATCTAAATATAATTACAAAAACTTGAAATTTAATTGCATTTTTGTAATTAAACGAAGTTGAATTGTAAAATGTAATGTAGTTGATTCACTGTTATCTTTACTTTTCTTATTGATCATCAAATAAATTTACTGAATATGACATATCTTTAATTAAGTTTTTCATTTAAACTCCGGTTTACATGTCAAGTGTTACAATTATACTGTAAAAGATTTTGATATATTTGAATGTTATGTGATTCTGCATAAAAAAAAAATACAAAAATGAATATTTTTATTACTTGCAATGAAAATATATTCTACAGGCAGAATGATAAAAATTGAAATATATACAGTCATTTTAATAAGACATGAAAATAATGCTGCTTAACACTTAGCTTCACAATTATGAAGCAGAACATGTTAAAAATGCTGGTATATTTGGTTAACGAATTCTTTTTAAATATCTCTTTGTTGATTAAATTATTTTTTTAAATGATTGTTTACTTCTGTGCAAATTATATTCTTCCTTTTCTTTTTCTTCTAGTTACACGTTTTCATATTTATTTCTCCAAAAACATTCATCTCATACATGCATGCTATTATCACAAATACAACATACATAAGAAAGTAAATCAAGCCCACTGTCCTATTTAACTTCCATCCTGAGAATACAAACACTAATACAAATCCTATTAGAGTTATCAATAGCGTTGCAGTAGTGTAAGTGAGAGCTGAACTGTATACTATTAAATAACCCTCTTTTGAAATCAAGGTTTTAATAAGCCATGGAGCTCCTAGACAAAATGATATATCAAAAGTATTACTTCCAACAAGATTGCTTATAGCCATATTTCCAAAACCTGAAGAAAAAAAAATATTTATATAAATGTTCAATACTGAATATAAAATAAACTTCTATCATGATTATATAAATCTCTGTACTTTTGCTGTTAAATAAGGGAGTAAAAATTGTTTTTGGATAAAGTAAACACTGTTATATTTTTTAAAAAAGAATTTGTTTTTTTGTTAATCTTTTAATTAAAAAAATAAGATGATTAAAAATATCATCGTGTGGATCAATGAAAGCTGCATCTTCATTTGAATTTCAATGATCATGTTTGATCTGTGTGTGAAAGTTTTGAGTGTGAGCAATTAGGTCTAGCTTGATTGTTAATGTGATTAAAAATTATGAGGCCTGTTGATGACAGTCAAAACAACTGTAGGTAAAACATTATTTGTTAGTTTTCAAAAAAGTAATTTAGTAAGCTTTAATAATATTTGTGCATGGAATGCAGTATCAAATGATTAAAATTATTTATATAATCCCTTAAGCAGAAAAAAGCTTCACTTTGAAAAAATTATCATTAACAATTAAATTTTAATGGAAAATACATCTTAACAATCATGATGTACATTTTTGTATTGCAATAGTATCCTGTAAAATAGCTAACACTTGCAGTTCGTTGTAGTTCTTGTTACAATTATAGTTCTCTGGATACATTTTTAATAATACTATTCACAGTTAGGAAGATTTTATTGGCAAATGTATAACAATGAAAAATGTCGAAGCAGTTTGGATGTATGTAGAAGACATGTCATTGAGCATATGGGCTGCCTCTCAGGACATACTGACATAACTGTATTAAAATGCTGACAACAGTGGTTATAGCAAAGTAGCAGGAGCAAAATAATGATTGAGGTACTCAAATGCAGGACAAGATTATGTGATAATTTCAAACTGTTCTTGCAACTTTATTCTCTTCAGGTAAGTATGAGGATTACTTACTTGAGGTGCCTTAATGATCTCTTTTCTTTCCCATAGATTTTATTGTCTTTGGTAAACACAGATGATTCGTCCCCAGGATACTCTTAGTGACCCTTCTCTATTTTTGACTCATCTTGTCAAACAATTATTTTTTTCAAATGTCTAGATCACAGTAATACCTTGTTTGGTATAGCATAACTAACAGGTCAATTGAAAAGTCCCCGGCCTGACACATAGACGGCGCTACTAGAATTAAATTCATATGTTTTTTAGTTAGCCCTAATCCTCAAAAGATGTGTGTATAAATTTGACAGCTGTCGGATCATTAGTTTGTGAATTATAGCATTTTGAGTGAAGCAACTTTAGCTATTGCGAAAAAAATGGATAAAAAGGAATTTCGCTTATTGATAAAATATTGCTTTTTGAAGGGAAAAAATACAGTTGAAGCAAAAACTTGGCTTGATGCCGAGTTTCCGGACACTCACCAGGAAAATCAACCATCAAGGATTTGTATGCTAAGTTTAGACGTGGTGAAATGAGCACCGAAGACAGTGAACGCCCCAAAGAGGTTGTTACCGACGAAAACATTAAAAAAATCCACAAAATGATTTTGAATGACCGTAAATTGAAATCGAATGAAATAGCAGACACTCTAAAGATATCAAATGAACGTGTACATCATATCATTCACGAATATTTGGGTATGAGAAAGCTCTGTGCAAAGTGGGTGCCGCGCGAGCTCACTTTTGACCAAAAACAACGACGAGTTGATGATTCGGAGCAGTGTTTGAAGATGATCCAGCGTAATAAACCCGAGTTTTTGCGTCGATATGTGACAATGGATGAAACATGGCTCCATCATTTCACTCCGAAGTCCAATCGACAGTCATCCGAGTGGACTGCACACGAGGAACCCGCTCCAAAGCGTGGGAAAACGCAACAGTCGGCTGGCAAGGTTATGGCGTCTGTATTTTGGGATGCGCATGGAATAATTTTCATTGACTACCTTGAAAAAGGAAGGACCATCAACAGCGACTATTACATAGCGTTATTGGACCGTTTGAAGGACGAAATTGCCGAAAACGGCCGCATTTGAAGAAAAAGAAAGTGCTGCTTCACCAAGACAATGCACCGTGTCACAAGTCAGTGAAAATGATGGCAAAAATCCATGAATTGGGCTTCGAATTGCTTCCTCATCCACCGTATTCTCCAGATCTGCCCCCCAGCGACTATTTCCTGTTCTCAGATCTCAAAAGAATGCTCGCTGGGAAGAAATTTTCGTCGAATGAAGAGGTGATCGCCGAAACTGAGGCCTATTTTGAAGCAAAGGACAAATCGTACTACAAAAATGGTATCGAAAAGTTGGAGGGTTCCTATAATCAGTGAATCACCCTTGAAGGGAATTATGTTGAATAAAAAGAACTAATTTTGCCAAAAAAATGTGTTTTGCTATGGTAGGCCGGGGACTTTTCAATTGACCTGTTATAAGTAATTATTTTTTTTATTTGATCTAACATAAGTATTTTTAAATTTCTTATAAATATTTTTTGGACTTTTATGATATCATGCGATGCATATTAAGTTAAAAAGATGCTCAAAATCATTACTTTAAAATGAAAAATACTTTTGTTCTTAACATAATTAACCGTATCTACACTGTTTTTAATAACAGTGATTCTATTCAAATTATTTACAGAGTTTTGCAAACTTTTAATAAAATCTTACCCGCTAAAATCATATAAGTATTCAAACCTTAAAAATAGTACTAAATTTAATAGAAATTTTATGCAATTTCGGGTAAAGCATACACAAGTTACATAATTCAATCTTATTTATATTATAACCCCTTTCTTATATAAAATTGTAATTTTGTTGGAAATTTCACAATCACTATTCCTAACAACTCTAAAAGATTTATTATTATCTGAATGCTTATTTGTTAAACTGAAGCAGAAATTCTGAGCATAATGGCATAATTATTTGTTATTTTGTCTACACAACCAATTACCAAAGTATCATGTAGCTTTAATACCTTTTTTTAACTCTTTAAAACAGTTACCAACGTTATAATTTAACTCTGATTTTTTTAAAGTTAACTTTTTTTATATATTTATTTATACAATCTTAATATTCATTAAATGAGTCTGTTGGATGACCACAATTAATGGATTAATTTAGGGATAAACTAATCTATAACTGCAATTATTTGTTTCTTAATATCATAGCAATTGTTAGAAATGTTAAATTGTACCCAGTACCTTCACATATTATTTTATCTCGTGAATTCTTATCCTTAAGTATAGCTAAATTTCCCGTAATAAAGTGTTGATATTCCTTATAAATAGACTCTTTGTATTTCTTGCACATATAAATATTATCTGTTAAGTTTATGGTATATTTATAATTAAAAAGACTTATATGATTTATTCTTTATTATATAAGCTTATTTAATATTGAAATTTTTAATAAAAATTAACTTGTTACATATTAATGAAGAAAATAATTAAAATTTATATTTACAAAAGATTTATTCATTTTTTTTTTTTTATTTAGTTGTAAAATATTCTCTTTTTTAAGACGTAAAAATATAATCTTTCAAATTATATTTAAAGAAAAAATAATTCGTCATTCATCCTTAATTAAATAGAGGCAAATATTATCTAAATTATTTTATAATGCAAAAGATAATCAAAAACTAAACAAATTTCTCATTTTTAGTGCAAAATTAAAAGTGTACATTATACTTTTAAAATTAAAATCTTCTTCGAATTTATAATTCAACTCATGAAATTTTTCTTAATACAACATATATAATAGTAGAAAATGAGCACTATTTTATATATCTAATAAAATAGTTGTTAGATATATGAAATAGTATATTAAATAGTATATTTTATATAATATAAAATAGTATATTTAATAATATATATATATATGTTAAATAGTACATAAAATAGTATATTTAATAATATATGTATATATTAAATAGTATATTTAATATTTATAAACTTATTTATATATATTAAAACTTATTTAATACATATAAATAAGTTTTACGAAGGATTCATTTAATCAGATTAATTTTAATGATATTTTTCATAAGCATAAGAAATTTCTTCCAATTAAAAGTATTGCAGTTAAAAAAAGCTTTTGAACCCATTAAAAATTGGCAGTTATATGTTTTAAACAATAATATAATATTTAAGATATATATAAAAAGTAAAAAAAAATTATAATTCTACTAAATAAAAGGTTTTATTAATAAAGATCATAAACATGTCATTACTGATGATTTGTAAATAGTTAAGGTTAGGGTATTAAAAAACAGTATGAATATGGCTGCAAGTTTTCCGATTATGAGTTGAAATACTAACTATTTCATTAAAAAAAGTTTCTATGTAAGGTGAGTAATTTTGTTATCAATATTGCTATTAAATTAAATTTCCCAGTTCAAGCATTTAATGAGTATAAATACAGTATTTATAAAGATATTAATGATTTAAATTTTAAAAGAAAAGACGTTATTAAAATACAAGTTTTAAAAAACAAATTATAGAATTACAAAAAAAAAGATATAATATTTGTTAAGTCGACCAACATCCAAATAATTTTGCAATCTTCTTTAAGTATCATTATAATTTCAGTAATAATAAACATATAGAAAATAGCAATTATTTAGAAGTTCATTTTAGGACTTATAAATTAAAAGTAGAATTACAACTCAGCATAAAAAAAAAGGTTTACAAATTTATAAAATTGAATTTCCTCAGATCTTCGTTACTCTAAAATTTCATGAAGACTGAATAATGTTTAGAACAGTTAATGACGTCTATAATACTTATATTAGAAAGAAAAGGGTAAAAAACTACAGAAAAATATTAAACACACACAAAAGTCATTATTAATAAATCTAGTAAAACTGTTATCATTAAAATAGTTTAGATATTATTATGAATATAAAAAACAAAGTGTTATTTGCTATACATTATTGAAATTTTAAAGAACTCTTTAATTCGACAGCCATGGATGATCCAGTAAAAGTATTTTTAATTATTTATAAGAATTATAATATTAATGACTTTGTGTTTCTTATGATATATTTAAATCTCTAGTTATTATTGTACTTAGAGAAAATTGTATTAAATTTATTCATAAAAATACTTAAGCAAACTAACGGTATTCCACAAGATGGACTTGCAAGAAATAGTCTGGCGAATATCTACTAAAACAATTATATAGATAGAGGTTATTTTTAATAATAATAATAATATATATATATATATATATTATTATTATTATT
>BMAW01099216.1:7015-18625 GCA_019974015.1 Nephila pilipes | reverse complement strand
CTTGTACTTCGTTACTCATTCCATTTAATATATATATTTGCATTCTAGTATCTGAGAGACTAACAATGTTTAATCTATATATTTACATATATTTAGTTTGAAAACACATTAGATTTCACTGTCCAAGATTGTTCAATCTGTGAGGATCGTTCAATACGTAATTAGAAATTCAAAGAGAGGGTGCTCGGCAGCGTCAAAATTGTTCGTTTTAGTTAGCATCCTGACTCACTAGAACTGTCGGTTTCACTTACTCGTTTTCGTGATCAGTGACTCCTTTTACCTCAAAATACTTCATCTTAGCATGAACGATCCCACCATCATCGCCTTTTTTTTTATTCATCCAAGCAACGTTTTGATTTTGCTTCATTTTCATTGCAAACAAAACGAATCCAGAGATCTCACTGAAATTTGAAAACTCGACGCGATGTCAAATTTGATTTGGCAGCTTAAAATTACTACTAAAATAAAACTAACATAAATCAATGTCAAAGTTATTTCGACTAAGTTTACAACAGACTGGCTACACTTTTGTAGCAACAATTTTCCTTAGAAGACACTCTGTACATTCAGAAACACAGGTACTTTTTTGAACTACCTCATGGTAAAAAGCAGATATGGCTGATTAGGTCAGAGGTAGTGGAACATTACAGTTACGTGACCATAAAATTCAGTTTAATAGATGATGAGACACTAACAATTGGAGGAGAATTTCAGTCCTTTTTGGGTGCACTGTTTTTTATGTTCGTGTTCATTTTTTTTAATAAAGAAAAGAACCGCTTCAATCTTTTCTTAGGTGGTGTCCTTTGGAATTCCTCAAACAAACCCTAGAAACATTCTAATGGTATTAAAAAGCTATTTCATTCCATATTATAAATCTGAGATGTAAATTTTAAAGAAATCTGTAAAATTCTGCTGCAAAAGAAATATAGCTTTTACATAACATTAAAACGATTATATCATGCTTTATAAAAGGTTTAATGTGGAATTGAAAACGATATGCGCGAGCAAAATTACTACTTATGAGTCATCTTTACAAAAACATTTCTTAAAAAAATAACATTATCTTTATGGCGTTGAGCGGTGTCGATGGTCATGGTCGCAGGTCTTGACTATGCTGAGTCGGCATTCGGTCTCTGATTCCCGCTAAGAATGTTCCGAATGGGGTTTATACGCTTTAAAATTGAAGTCCGTACTCAAAATCTCGATAATACGCAGTGAGAAAGTTCGGAAGAGACACGCTAACTCATGAGTAGTTCACGTCTTGGTAATGTTTTACCGTATGAAAAGTCGATTTGCCAAGGGCAGCGTTGAAACAATAACTCCATTATAATATTTAAGCTCTTGAATATTTTCTTTTTGGTCGATTTAATTTTATTTTCTATTTAATCGGATATAATTAATATCAGGGAAAATTATGCAATAATGCAGACAGATAATATATATATTGAGTAGCTTTCTTTTGCCTCTCTAAATTAACTTAATCCTTTACTTAATGAAATGAAAGGGAAAAGAATCATCAAAGTATTTGAATTAAAAATAAGTTTAAATCGGTGTGGAAGAGTTCCTTGTTAAGGTTTTCTTTTCTTTCTTTTTTTTTCTATTATTTATTATTTTTTTACTCATAACTGTAAATATATTTTAAATCACTTACATTAAACTTAATCCCTTACAGATCAAGCATTTTGTCTTCATTGGATGAAAATACGTGAGTTGTAATAAGACTTTCGGAAGGGAAAAAAAAAAAAAAATCTTATCTTTTAAAGCTATATTTTAATTTTTAAGAACAGCTAAAGTAAATAATGTATAATTTAAGCCGCATTCAACATCCTCCGATGTTTATTACTCTAAAATTTCATAACAAACTCTCCGTTAAGTTAGAGCTTTCATTTACACTACAAAAACAGATAAAATTCGTATAAAAATATCCACAAGACATTAAGTAACAAATAGTAAAACTGATTCATTATAATAAGAATGGATGTTATTAACAATACTAAAGGAACCAAATAAATTTTACAATACATAGCACTGTGATTTGGAAGACTGTAATTCTGAACATAAATGTTCCTGTAAAAGTTCTACTGATTTTTTGAAATTATAAAATTACTGTATAAAAAAATTAATTAATTAATCGTTAATATCGCATTTTGAAAACAAAACAAATAAACGTTAATTTCTTTCCTTATAAAATTTTATTAGCTTCAGTATTTATTTCCATTGTTTCAATTTTAACACGGCATAACATTAAGACTGATGTACATGTCAGAGCGGTCAGACACGGGAAATTTAAATCAAATTTGCCTGGCGTTAAATAATAAGTAGAAAGAGGTTCTGCTTTAATGAACAAGAACTTAAATTCTGCTGTTTGTACTTGCACGTTATCAAAGGCTCATTGGTCCTTAATATATCCCATGTTAAGCATTTCTTCTCAGTTCCTTCCGATTTGACTCAAACAAAGCAGCTTTGTGTTGATGTTGCTTCACAAAATTTAAAACACTCATTTTATTTTCAGCCAAATCAATCATTCTTCGATACCTTGTCGCTGAGTGTTATTAGTAAATCATTTCTGAAGTTTCTCCAATTTCGGTTCATATTTGTCTCAATGATTGACTTCTATGTGTCTTCTTACCACTATAACTAAATTGAAACTGTGTTTGAAGCTCGGTCAGTTTCATATTTGTCACAGGAAGTATTGCTGTGAAATACTTGGCAGCTTCCTACACCTAAAAGTTATACTATAAATAAATGTCAATTAATTTACTTGTATTTTAAAATAACACAAGCACACACACAAATGCAATAACATATTATTAGTGTTGAGTGCTCTCTTGCAAAGTTTGTGCACTCAAGATCAGAAATTACTGTTAACAATCAGTTGAATTTAAAAATAATTCATTAAATTGAATTTTTTGTAAAAACGATGAAATTCCTAGAGGCTTAATGGTTTTATATTAGATATAATTACTGTAATAATGACACACGCACACACACTATATATATGAAATCAGATTGGGATAAAATAAAATATCAAAATAATTTGAAAATTATTAAAACTTTTAATACACACACTCATATATATATATATATATATATATATATATATATATATCTTTCTATATACTATATTATTATTATTGTGTGTGTGTCGCGATGATGTGTGTATAAGAATAAATGGTACATTTTATATACATGAAAAGTTTTTTAGTATTTAAAATAAGAACTACTCATAGAAAGAGAAACAAAATCATTAAATATTCAAAATAGAATCAAAAAGAATTTACTTAAATGATTAATAATCCCGCTATGAAATGAAGCAGACAAAAATTTTAATCCGAAAATTTTTACTATTCACAAATCTATCCTTCCATTATTATTAAGAAAAAAAATTTCAAGAAATTTTGATTGCCTTTTCCACATTTTCTTCAATCAGCAAAACTTTTAAAAATTCGTTATTATTGCGGACAATCAAAGCAATTTTTTAAATAACAGCTGTCGATTTAATAGTCCTGGCTAAGCTCAAAACGCTTTTATAACGCGCTACTGAATACGATTAAAGTAACGCCCTTGCCTTAATCGAAACTAATGTATGCGAGTCATTACCCATACACTATGCATCCAGTCTTACTTTGACTTTTAGAAACCATGATTCACAAAAAAAAAATTAACTCCCCTGCAGCGCATTATCAGGACATATTAAGAAATTTCAGTTGTACTGATCAATTTCAACGCCTGGGTTCAAGACATGTAACAAATCTAACTTTGAGGTTTACACTTGACGAAATATTTTTTTTTCTAAATAATATTTAGTAAGAATTCATACATTTATTCTAAAGTTAAAGAGTAGTTAACACTTGCTTATTTACTGTTTCAAATTAGTAGTAATACTAACCTTGGATAACGCAATGACTATACTCGTATATAAACTCAAATATTTTGATATATGACAGAAGAAACAAATAACACAAATTACTTATTTTCTAAGGTAATCAGAACACGTAGTGAGCAGATTTTGCAGAGCTTTTATCTATTACAAACAAAATTCTAGATATTAACCATTTAAATTAGAGATGGTTTATTGCATGGATATTTCAGATATATATGAGTAAGTTATACCTACATCATAGATACAAGATTTCTAAAACTAGTATTTTATTAATTATTAGTGCCCTCCGAGATAAATTAAATCGATCGCTGTTGATATCAAAAATACGTCCGTAAATTCTTGCTAATATAAACAACAAATGTACAGAATTTATTATTTGTAAATAACATATTTCAATAATTAAATTATACAACAAAAAATTGAACTGTAACGTGTAAATAATTACAATGAGACAAGAAATGTTTAATGAAATATTTCGCTTAAATAACCCATTTGTATTTCCACCTGATAATGCTTCAGTTTACAAAGTTACAAAGGAATACAATGATTCTTTCCATTAAAGAAACAGCTATTTATTTATTCTATTGAAATAGATTCAAGGGTAGAAGAATTTTTTTTTTCTTTTTCCACAAGATTTTTCAGTTAAGATTATTATTCACAGTTAATATTATTTACTCTATTGATGTTATTAGTTATTTGTGACTAAGACATACACGTGTATCATTACAATGCCAAGTAGCATTATATTCATGATTAAAAATGTATCTTTTTATAACTAACGAAATACAACATCCGTTAATAAGTGTTTCTAACATACTAGTAAGGAGTTTACCTCAAATAACAAGAATCTAAATCTATAATTTCATAAAGGCTTTCATGACTGAATAAATAATGTTTTATAACTCTTTCTTTGAATAATAAAAATTGCTAGGTTGATGTATTGTTACTTGAATGTGAGTACAGTTTCTTAATTAAAATTGTTTAAATTATCAACAAAGGAACTATATATCTTAGAAACAAATCAAATTATGTACATCATATCCACTATCGACAGGTAAAAAGATAAATAACCCTTTTCTGCGATTATCTTTCACTTAGGAACAAAATTCAAAATATTTACTATAAGTGTAACACGTGCACATCTTTGTACTAATCAGAAGAACAAAAATTTGATAAAATAATTTTCAAAACTGTTAATCTTCAAAAAGAATTGCACAACTGTATGTCATTCTGGATCAAAAGGCAAAGATATTTAGAGTAATGAACTGGCATGGCAATTTAGAATTTTAAGAGCTAATGCTCAAAGTGGCAGAACTATGTGTTACTAATGGGCTTTCATGGAGAGATGGATTGCTAGAATAAGATATTTTACGATCAAAGGTGGTCACTTTCACTGAGGAAAAACTGTCGTGGGATTCTATTTAGGTATTTCTCTACATACCTGAAATTTACATTTCAAAATATAAAAATCATGTCGTTCGTTTGCCAAACATGAAACGAAATTTTAGTCAAAGTCGGAATATTACCTATAGGAACTAATTGTTGAGCAGAAATTATACGCATACATACACGGAATCACTGAAGAGCTGTCTTGTCCCATAACTCGTGTGTTAGATAATCAGAATTTCATACGCCACGGTTTATGGTTACACACTGAAAGCGGAGAGTTAATTACTGACTTTGTAATACAACATTTTAGAAAAAAGTATTCGAAATTATTTTAAAGGAAAATGAAAATTTGTACATAAATATAACAAAAATTTCCGACTCCTTAGGAACAAAATTCATATCTCGAAAATATAGAGCAATATTCTATTAAAAAATATAAAGTAGATTTCAAAAGCTCCAGATTGCTATACTATCAGACTAAATCTTTGCATTTTTGCAAGATTTCCAAACGCCATGAGGGCAGATTCGATTCTTTTATCTCTAGCAAATATATACCATCAAAGGTCATGACACACACCTCAGAGTGAAAGAAGGAATGCAGTTTCTTACTTTCCGAAATTCTTTCTACTTTCGGCCTGTTAATAATGATAAAAATTCATTAAGGCATTTACAAAAACTATTACGTCAAGTGAGTTACCCCCCAGAAGAACTGTACCGTTTATCTTATTTCCTGTTTTGAATCGAGATAAAGGGTCTTTTGACTCCGTTAAACTGCCAACACAGTACTCGTATCAATGTACGGAAAAAAAAGTTGCTTTACAAAGTTCATAGTTAACATTTATGATTAAAAAATGATTTAAATCTCCATAAATGTCATCTAAATCTTTAGATAATCATATGTTTGAAGCTCTACGAATATAGGACGACGAAATGCCAGCCATCAATATAATTCATACTAACTAACAATAAAATATATAAAACATGTTAACACCACTTTCTTAGAATAAAAACTATCGAATGATTTTTTTAATACTTTCCTTTTTTCTACAAGGAAAAGTCTTGAAATAAATTTGCCCTGAAAAAGAATAATTATTTAATATTGTTTAATTTTTAACGCTAATGCAAACAATTTATGTTATATGTATTTGTGTGCCTTGGGGATCTCATTATAACGAACTTAAGACTTTTGATTCTATATATTAAAATTTGTATTTTTAAGTATGCATTTTGCATGCACAAAAATGAGAATATTTGAATTTCATCATTCTATCGTATATACACTGGTGTTCAAAATTAAGAGAATTTTTTATTTGGTCGATTATTTCTAGAACTACTGGACAGATTTTAATGAAATTTGGTTTGTACAGAGGATTGATATAATTCAAAAAATTTAATAACCATTCAATAGTTATAATACACTCGCATGATCGTGCGTAATACTCATTTGAGTCACAAGGTATATAACATCAGTTGTAGAATTGAGCGAAAAGAATTGGATTAACAGGAGGTATGACCTGCTTCTAGCCTACCCAAAATTCACCTCCTCATTTCATCATCTAAACGTTGGTGGTTACTAACTTTTACTGTATGAATTTAATTTAGCGATTGCTGAAAAAAAAAAAAAAAAAACACCACAAGAAATTCTTCGAAATGCGCCATGTGTCAAGTCTTTTTCCGCAAGTACTAATAGCTTCCGAAATATATCAAAGAATGCGATTACCGGAATACGATGCCAGTACATCCTTCTAAATATTCAATCATTCATATAGTGGTGGATCCTAATCTCAGTAAATCAAATAGATACGCAAGAAGGCTTCCGCGCTCATCACACTATCACCTTTCCTTTTTACTGTAACCTTATATACCTTAATTCATTTCTCTGTCGCTTTAAAAGATTTGATTAATCTATTGACTCCACTTCTAAAATTAACTTAATTTGCATCATCACGTTTCATTTGATTGGGAATAAGCTGGAAACTTAACTATAAACTCAGAAAGAAATTCCGGATGTTAGTTAAGGGAAGTTTCACGTATAGCAAATAGAGTACAACTACGTAGATGTTAACGAAAAAGAGAAATTCGAAAATGTAGTGAGCTTAAGATTTCAGTAAAAAAAAGATTCAAGTGTTTTAACATATTGAGTTTTAAATACAATGCTCCGGAATTCCTGGTAGACTGAACTCAAACTTTATGCATTGCAGTTTTCTGATTAAGTCTTTCGATCGTAATAACTTCTTTAAAAAATTTGATAAGAAGTCTCATTTATTTTATATATATTTTTAAGTATCTTGAAAAAGAAATACAGTAACAATTAATTTAAAATATTATCCAAACAAATGATCAAAAATCGTTATTTGAGTCAAAATGCTGCGAAATTACTTTTTTTTTTTTTTTTTAATCTTGTATCAAAATGAAATAAGGATTATAACAATGTTTTTGATGTTTTTGTATAGGGTATAGACTGTTTTGAATTTGAGCTGGAATTTGTGTTAAGTACACTTGACTAAAGTATTCTTAATGTTTAAAAAAAAAAGAAAGTAGAAAAAGGGAGAAATAAAATTAGTTTTACTTCCAACACATCATTATTTAATTATTAAATTGAAATTCTATATATGGAACTTACATATCATCATGTTTTTTCCAGACAGCTTAGAATTGTTATTACATTATCATAAATATAAAGTTACCATGTTTCATCCATTGTCACATATCGACGCAAAAACTCGGGTTTATTACGCTTGATCATCTTCAAACACTGCTCCGAATCATCAACTCGTCGTTGTTTTTGGTCAAAAGTGAGCTCGCGCGGCACCCACTTTGCACAGAGCTTTCTCATACCCAAATATTCGTGAATGATATGATGTACACGTTGAGTTGATATCTTTAGAGTGTCTGCTATTTCATTCAATTTCAATTGACGGTCATTCAAAATCATTTTGTGGATTTTTTTAATGTTTTCTTCGGTAACAACCTCTTTGGGGCGTCCACTGCGTTCACCGTCTTCGGTGCTCATTTCACCACGTCTAAACTTAGCATAACAATCCTTGATGGTTGAATTTCCTGGGGCAGTGTCCGGAAACTCGGAATCAAGCCCAGTTTTTGCTTCAACTGTATTTTTTCCCTTCAGAAAGCAATATTTTATCAACACGCGAAATTCCTTTTTATCCATTTTTTTCACAATAACAAAAGTCGCTTCATTCTAAATGCTATAATTCACAAACTAATTATCCGATAGCTGTCAAATTTATACACGCATCTTTTGAGGATTGGGGCTAACTAAAAAACATTTGGATTTAATTCTAGTAGCGCCATCTATGTGTCAGGCCGAGGACTTTTCAATTGATCTGTTATAATTATTAAGTCATGATTATTAAACGGCCAATTTTTTATTAATATTTTATTTTATATATATAAGCAAACACATTATTTCAAAACATTTTTGAAAGATATTCTTTAAATATAAAAATGAATCAAATATTTAGTTTACTGTACGTTTCATGATAATTAATGAATTTTTTTTATGTATTTTTTTCTTTTTCACTGACTATGCTAAAGACTTATTTTTTTATAAAAATTTAATTATCACTATATTAAAAGTTACCTTTTTTAATTTCAATTTGAGCTTAAAATCTTCATTTCGTAAATCTCCAAGAATAACTTACAGCAGAAGAAAACGTATTTGAAAACAGCGTTAAATTCAGTTCAGTTTTGAAATTATCGTACTTTTTGAAAACGGTTGCTTCATTCTTTTGTGGTCAATTCTCTTCAGTGGTCTACCTTCTTTAGAAAAGAACAGGAATCATGACTCCGAGTTATTGTAGTTATCTTTAAATTTCTCATGGAGTTTATTGTCTTTGTTAAACATTAGTTACATGCTCCCGGGATAAACTTGCGCTACTTCTCTATTTTCGAACCTTCTTCCTTGTCAACCAAATTTTACCCCCTCCCCCTATTTTTTTAATGGGCATTCTTCAACTCACATTGAAACTTTGGTTCTAAACATTAAAAGATTTTTTTTTTCGCATTTTATAGCGTTCAATTGGGCTGAAATTTTCTATATACAATTGTTTGGATGACAATATGATAATTTAATTACAATTAATAAAAATTAATTGATTAAAACTAGTTATTTAAAGAATTAAGTTTCACTCCAAGTTTCTCGCTAAGTAGTCAAATCTGTCGTTTTATAATACATCGTTTGCTTTAATTTTAATTACAGTCAGCTTAATTCATTAATATAATGCTTAATTGTGCTGAAAATTTTTACATGCATTTATTTTAGACGATAAATTTAATAAATGTTGAATAATAAAATAAATTATTAAAACTAATCATTGAAGAAATTCAATTGAACTCAACGTTCCCTTTTGCTCTTAAAATTTAATGTATAAAAAATTATGTTACGCAAAGTGTAAAGTTTGGAAGAAAACCCATGTGCAAAAAACTCATTTTTTACCGGTGTGATTTCTTTTCCATTGTCTAGAACACAGATGCACATTATTTGGAGCAGAACATCCAAATTTCGATATTGCGCCTCAAATCCTCCACATCATTTACTAAGTAGTTATTTATAATACGTGTGAGATAACTTTTTTTAAGTTAAAACAATTGATATAAAAAGCTTAAAATTGTGGGGAAAAAAATGGAAAATGAAGCTGAGAATTCCAGTATTTTCGCTTGTTTTTCATTTGCAAAACATTCTGAGAATAATTCTTTACAAATTTATACGAGATATTTTTACATACAACAAAAATATGTTCATATGTATGAACAGGGATGCTTTGAGGCATGGGTTAACAGGGCCAGGGACCAGGGCCTCGCCTTTCAAAAGGCCGCGTCTCGTTCTCTCCTCCATATCAATAAGATCAAGATCAGAATAATTTTAACCGTCAAATGTTATTCCCAGACATTACTGGTAGAAGACAGTTACTTCTACATAAATAATTTTTATTTGCAACGTTTGCTGAGAATAAGTTAAAATATTAGCTTTGCAGCGACTCTCGCCAACAGCAATATCAGAAGTTAAAATGCCTTATTTGACCAGCCCCCCAAAAATGTCTTTTCAGCCTGGTCGGTAAAAGCATGAAAAATAATTCGATATAAAAACCAACGTTTTTAAAAACAACGTTTTTATATGGTGGCAAAGTTTATTAGAGAAAATTATTGAAATATTAGTTAAAACTGTTAGTTATTTTTAACTTTAAAATTTACTTAAAAAGAGACATTTGTGAGAGTATTAAAAAATTCATAATACTCATAAAATCAAAACATGCATTTGAAAGTTTGTAAGTCATTCTATTAAAAAAAAATGGGAACAAGAATTCAGAAAAAATTAATGTGATAAGACATGGCGCCAAATATTGGAAACTTTCTTTCTTGCTTTTGTACAAAGGGGAGATACTATCTCCCCTTTGTACAAAACCTTTTTGTGAGTACAAAAGGTTTACGATACCTTATGCGGTGTGGGGAGTGCCCGGTGCTCCCAGAGGGGGAAAGAATTTTTTCCCTCAATCCTAAAAGCGCCGAGAGGAAAGAATATTTTGACTTATTAAAACTATTGAAATATTAATTAAAACTTGTCCCAAACGTCTAAATATTGCATTGTTAGGCGAGTACGAACGATACCCAAAATTTCAAAGCTCTAGCTTGTCGGGAAGTTGGTTAAATTAACGATCGAAAATTTGATGACACACACTCACACCAAGTGAAATTCAGAAAAACGTTGTAAAAAGCGATCGGTCATCTTTCCTTCTTACCCACTGGTCTAAGGTTGGAAACAACGCTGCCCCATCAAGGTCATGAACTCTATCCCCCTTCTCAGGGTCGGAAAACCACCGGCCGCCGAAGTTTTATTTCTCGGGCGAGATATGTCCAATTTATTAATAAAAATGCTGCAGATGGATACAGACACTCTTTCCAGCGACCTTTTTATTTATTTGCACACATGAGTTAAGGTTCGCTCATGAAGAGACAAAAGACACATTTAAGCAACCAACAGAAGTGACAAAAACCTATTCCCAATTTTATAATAGGCGTCAGAGCTAAAAAAAAAAAAAAAAATAAAAAAAGGTTTGAAATGACCCTGAATGAAAGCACACTTTTTCGAAGAAACGAGGGGCTTAGAGTTCTGAATCGGTAATTCCTTTATTTAAATTTAATTTCTTTGAAATGGCAAAAGGTAATTACGTTTTTATTTTAAAATTGTATTTCTTTGAGATTTAAGATAACATACAAATATTTATATCGCATTTAGAAAAGTGAAATAATATGTAATTGTATTTGCTTTCTTTACAGAGAGAGATATAAAATTAATATCCAGTTTAAGAAAATTCTGCTCT
>BMAW01099209.1:31135-64874 GCA_019974015.1 Nephila pilipes | reverse complement strand
GCTAAGTATCTATGTGGAATCTGCATTTCAAGTGCTAAGTATCAATGGTCACAGCACTTTTAATAACATTCAGCTGGTGAGTTGAACGTTATTGAAAGTGCTGTGACTATTATTACTAATGCTATTTCACCTACTCGTATGTTTTTGTTACTGATCTGCACAAGTGCTGTACGTGTTTCCTGATTCTACTACTAATATGTATATGTTTTGTTTTCTGTGTACGTCTCGTGCTGAATATTTGTGAATAATTTGTCAATTTCCTCCTTTTTGAATTTCTTTCACCGTAACCCACTGGATCGAGTTTTCAAAAATATTTACATATATTAGTAAATGTATTAAGAATTGAATTTGAATATTAATGAAAGCACAAATTATAAAAAGTTAAAAATTCTATTAAAGTTTGTCAAGATAATTTCGTTATTGATTATGTTAACCAAGTCCCTATCAATTATTAATTCATGTGCAAAAACTTTATAATAAAATGACTATTTAATAACAATTATTTTGTTGAAATAAGCAATAGGATAGAGATATGTCACGAACAAAATTACTGCCATGCATAAAAAAATTGGTTATAATATAAATAACATAAAAATTTCCCATTTTCAACCCCTCAATTCCATGTAAGATTCCCATAAAATTTAATACAGTCAGTAATCATTATAACACTCATACATTATAGCTCTTAAAATCTTACAAAAATTATTACAAAAGGCTATGGATAATTATAAGAACTCAGACATTAATAAAAATAATAAAGAATTAATTTTTTAAAATTTTTGTGTATATTTTTTGCTTACATGTTGCATAATATCTTATATTATCAACTTTTCTTTGTTATAATATATTTTATTATGAATTGTTTGATTCTGACTCTCGAATATTGATTGTGTTACTAATTTTTAAATTTTTAATCATTTTTCTATAAAGCATAAGTTTTCCTTTTACAGGACTCTGTTAATTTTCTTCTACAATAGATTTGCATGAGTTGCGATGCTTTTTAGAGTAAGTTTTAATTAAACGTTTTCTTTCTCTTTTAGTTTTTTGAGTTATCTATGCTTATTAATTTTATTTTACGCTTACATAATTATTCTTATACCCTTCTGGTATTAAATTTTTATTTTTCTGATAGTCATGTGATTTTCGTTTTTTTTAAGTGCACTTTAAAAAATAATTGCTTATTAGTAAAGTTGGTTCCAAAACTCTGAAATAACAATGAATCACAGTTAGTAGCCAGTGAGAGCATAAAACACTGCTCTATGTCTCATTTTCCTATTTGTTTTCAATTATTTTTTGTTTACTGTACTTTCACTCAATTACTTAAACTTCATTCATTTAGTTTTTTCTATTATTATTTCTAGGAACTAATTTTTTTCTTAGTATTTAATATATTGTATTCTTATAATTAATCCATTTCTTTACTTTGTTTACCTTTATACTAACACTTCTAAGAGCTTTTTATTAATGATAAACTTATTTCTCAGTTTTAACAAAGAGTATTTTGTCTTTCTTGTTTGAAACCCAAATGCGCCAATTTGGCGATTAAAATTCAAAAGAAAAGCAGCGTCAAAGACTTCCTTGCCTCACAAACAAAATTTTTCAAATAAACTATACCAAAACGGAAACAAATTTCTAATATAATGTGACCGTAGATTTTTTTTTAGAATTTACCGTAATTCTTAGAGGTATTGGATCGTTTTATGCATCAGCTGTTTTCTTTAGAAAAAAATAACAATAATATTAATAAAATAAATAAACAGGAAAATCAGAAACCGAGGGAAAGAAGATGCTTTGTACGGATACTATTTTTGCAACTTTCAGTGTCCTGGAGGTGTCGTTTAGAATCCCCATGTTTCTTGAAATTGATTCCGGAAGAAGTTGTTTTCATTTCGGTCAATTCAATCGTTGAGAAATCCGAAATAAAAAGGTTACCAAGAAGCAATAGACAGAGTGGTAATTACTTCCTTTCCTTAAAGGAAGCTCAATATCACGAAAATAGAATTGGAAAGAATCCCTACCCTTCCTAGTCTTTTATATTTGAAGAGTTGTAAGGTTCGATCGTGCTTTACATGGTGAGCCAGAAATCCGTTTACGATTTAAAATGTCAATAATTTTTGTGAGAATTATTTTTTCTTTGTTTGTTATAAGAATCTGAAAAACATTCATTTGTGTTTTTTTATCGACTCTTTATTACGTCACACTTAGATGTAAGACGAGGGCTATTGTGAACGAACTTCATCAGTTTTTACTTCAGTCAAGGAACGAGGAGGACATCTCAGGTAGAACCAATTTTTCTAAACTTGCAAACCACGCTAAAGCGAGGTCTCTCTATATTTAAAGTGCTTCAGAACTGCAACATGGCGAGTCTTTAAGGCATCAGGACTCGAACGCACGACTCGACGTTTACAACGCTAGCCGTGGGCTTGTAACCATGATCCCTCGACAACCGCAGCCATATTTGAAAATTAAGGCTGGGATTTAGATTATAAATAAATACACAAGCGAACGACGCGGAATAATTATCCAACTTTACTATGCAAATAAATATATTCTAGTACACAAACTGTGGGCATTTGTGGGTCATTTTAATTTAAGAAGGTTATCTCCCAGGGCTCTGATACTGGTCTTCTTAAACCATTTTGAAACGCAAGGGCTTATCAGGATACTCTATGAATTTGAAGACCTCACTCGATTCACTGCCGAGCCAATTTAGATCGTGCACAGGAAATCATACCTGAAAAGTCTAGAATATCCACTCTCGAGCCAAGAATCCATTCGCAAGAACTTGGAATCAATCCTCACATCCTTTTGATACCGTTCTCATGCACCAAAATGTGATGTAATGAGACCAAAAGAACGTGTGGGACTTACTGGAGTACCGCATGAGATGCAAAAAAGCTATAAAATTTATATTTATTTTATTTTTCAGTATAAAATAGAAAGCGATTCACTGAATCCGTGGATGTATTATTTATGAAAGTTTGATGCTTAGAACGTTCTAAAATTGAATTTTAAATTTGTAAACAAACGTGCCGCACACCACGGAGGAAAATATCTGAATTTGTGTTTTACTTAAAATATTTTTTAGGATTCTGGAACACTTTACTGAAAAAGTAAGGTTATTTACTTTACAGTTACTATGCATTTTTTTTTTCTCTAATGAACTTGCAAAAATGTTATGTATGGTACAATATCTATAGAAAAATTATGGGAAACTTGGATTAAAGCATCTGATTTTATAATTTTTTTTAAAATTCAAATTGTAAAATTTCAATAATGTTCAGTGTCTCATGTTCAGAATGTTATGTTTATAAGTCTTCTGGAAATTTTCTAATTTCGAAATGCAGTATATGTTATGTAAAATGTATTTAAAGATAACCACATGACTAATACCGAATATAAAATACCAAATTTAAGACTCCTTGTTTTTGTGACATAAATGTTTTGAAATTTTTGATAGATATTTTTGTGTGCCAAATAGTGATATTTTAATCATTTTATGAAACTGTGCAAGTATATTCTTCGCAGAAAAGTTGTATCTTTTTTTCCTTCCAATTCGGTGTAATATGCACATGACTTTTGAGAAATATTTGCATTTGAAGAAAGAGAGGCACTACTTTTTTAAAAAAATTATATTCCATAAATATAAAAATAGTTTACTCATCATAAATATACAGAGTACAAAAAATAGTGAATAAAATTTTTAATGACATTTCTGTATATTTATTTTGAAGAAGTAATAAGAATCTAAAATTTTGAAAATTTTATTTATTTATTTTTTCTATACTATAATTGTTTTTTTTTTTCTTCTTAATAATTAAGTACTACTTAGAGAAACGTTATTCTTGGTTTACTATACACATAGATATCCTCTATCGAATCATGAAAAATTTGGAACTGTGTAGAGTAATAGTTTTTTTGTTAAGTAGTACCTAAATGAATGCTAAGAAATCATGTCCGTAGTATATAAGTGGAGGAAACAATTTTTCTACAAAAATGACTTTAACAGTTGTATAGAATGATTAAAATATCATTATTAGGCATACACTAAGATTCTGAGTTCTAGTAAAATTTTCAACAAATATATGTCACAAAAACAAGTTGTCTTAAATACGAAGTTACCATTCCTCGCATGTCCTGGTACCCTTAATTGCTCATACAATATAAATATTGTTTTCTTTGCATAAACAGATACATTGGGAAGCAGATATTTCAATGTTAAAATATGACATTCATTCCATTTAATTTTTTAAGCAAAAGGGAGGATTATTTAAACTTGACATAAAATAAGCTCATTTTCTCCTGTCGTCTATGGTGCCGAAAAGATCATTTTTAATGGGTTTTCTTTAATTCACAATGTATGTCTGTGTCAAAACTTTAAAAGCTTTTTTCTCACATTTTAAATAGCTCAATTGAACTAAAATTTATTATACATGGTTGTTTTGGATGACAATACGAAATTTAACTATAATTAATTAAAATTATTTGATTTAAACAAATTATTTAAAGAATTCTATTTTACGCCAAGTTCCTCACCAAGTCACCAAATTGTTCCCAAATCCCCATCTTCAACACAATCGATTGTTACTGAAAATAAATGTTACTGACAGGCGAATGTTACTATAACTTAAGATATAAAAATTACGTTACGCAAATTGTGAAGTTTGAAATAAAATCCATGTATAAGAAACTAGTTTTTTATTAGTGTTATTTCTAATCAGTAATCCTGAAGCCAATGCTCAGCTCAAGATCAATATCTGACAAAACATTCAAGGCAAACAGAGAGAGTTATTGCAATCTGTTATAAAAAGTGTGACGTAAATAGTCCAGTATTACGAACTGGACAAAAGTCCTGTCTAATAGGTATTATTTTCTATATTTAGTACAAAAAGTTTCTTAGAAAAATATACATCTTACATGCAAATAGATATATTCTATCATAAGACTTTAAAAATCACATTCTTTGATAACATTACATACTTTTCTCAATTAATTACTTATCTGATCTTAATTTATCAGGTTCGAGTCCTTGGGAGATCATTACATGCGGAGTCGATTCCTTGACTCTTTGTACATGCTTTCTATATTCACTTCTAAGTACCTTAATCAGCTCATGTAAGGTTTAGATGTTTTACATTGATAACTTCAGCTCACTTTTTCTCTCTACCACTAACAAACTGACTTCAGTTTTAAATTTTTATCTGCTTATAAATGTAATTTATCAAACATACTTCTTACTATTCAATAATTCTGTGGTGATTGGGTATGACAGAATAGTCCCACTGTAGCTCATGCATGTCAAAAGAGACGACTAAAATGGGTATTCAGCGTCTGTGGGGTATAGCCGGGCACCCTACCTCTGGATATTATATCAAGGGATCTCAGGGACTTGACTTCTTTAAGTAACTACGGGAATCATGACTTCGAGGCCTCCTGGAGATCTTTTTCTTTCCTATGGGTTTTATTGTCTTTGATAAACACTAATAATAATTCATCCCCGGATTATAACAGCAATCTTTCTCTATTTTCCACCCTCCTTCTTGTCAACCAATTTTTGTCTTTTTTCAATTTTTCACGTCTAGACCACAGTTGGCAATCACATTCAAATCTTGCTTAGCGTTGCATAGTCACATCTGGCTCTTGCGCCAATAACTTTTCCATTCACTAATTCATTTCCTCAATAATTCTAATCTAATCTGCATCAGTCACTTTTCATCCATTGAGTGAGACTTTCAATTAAAAAAAAATGTCACATAAAAGACCTCAAAGTATTAGCTGAAGAGTTTTGAACGATAGTCTACGTTATACTCGAAGCTGAACCACTGGATTTAATCTTTAAAATAATATATATAGTCGTGTGTGAAAAGATGAGAAACTTTTTAACAAACTATAAATTTATTTTAACGACTGCCAGCAGCTATACTGTGCGGCGAGCTCGTATACTAACACTAACGGCGTCTCCCGCTAAACCCAGTTCTTCATTCCAAAATCAAGGATGTTGCCAACACGCAACTGATAAAAACTGTGTTGATGGCGTGGAAATAGCACCACATACATATAAACCAAATACAGGCACATAAACCAAAGACACACAAAAGTACTAATGAAAATAAAGACATTGAATACACACAAAAATACAAATAGATATTAAACACAAAATAGTTCCAAACAATATATATGAGTAAGAAACATCAAATTCAGTATATAATATTAGTATCCTTTAAGTGATTCAAATAAATTAATAATATAATTATCTAATAATATGATTTGAATTACATAGTCCTATAATAATAAAATATTTATAATCAGTTAAACATTATCTAAGAGAAATGAAACTATTGTAATTTAATCAGATAAATGTGACTAATTAATTATGAAATATGCCTTCAAACATCAATAAAAAAGCATTAAATATAAAACAACATTAAACATCAAATGCAGATGAAAATTCTTATGTTTATTATATTTATGTTCTATACTTAGTGTTGTTTTCAGATGAGAAAATTTATTGATTTGAATTCGTTCTTATAAACTTTGTGAATTCTTTCAAATCCTACCAACCATTTTCGCCTCACCAGAAATATCCGTCAAACAAAAATAATGACCAAATGATACATTTCCCACCAGACATGGAAAGGGATTAGAAAAGTAGAAATATGCCTCAAATAATCGAAAGTGAAAATTCAAACATGGTTTATCCTACTTTGCTATTTACTATATTCGCATGACATTGCTTATTTCGCTGTTAATCACATGGTTTTATATAACCACGTTTAGACCTCATTTAAACAAAAGCCCTGTTAAAAATTGTTATCAGTTGTTAAATCTCTGTTTTTTCAACTCACATTTTGGAAAAATTGCTAAAAATTAACAACTGCCTGTAACAGAACAGAATACATTAGAGAATGTTCAAAGGAATGAATTCCTGGCATAAAAAGTGTTAATGGATATGATGTGTCATTGTTCTCAAAAACGAACGAGTAATGGATATTAAGAAGGTTTTGCAGGGAGAATGAGGAATTTTAAATTGTTACGGTGACTACCCTTTTCCAAGTTATAAATGAAAATATTTTAGAAAAATACCTGAATATATTTCATAAAATATCAAAATAAATCAATGTTATAAAGTTATTACCGAAGACTAGCCTGCACATACAAAAATTTAAAAGACTTTGGAGCTTCGTAAAACTATATATTAAAAAGCATAGAAAATCAGGCGAAAAACTGTAATGTGCATTAAATATCTACCACCTAAAATTTTATTGTTCTGTATTCTTCTGCGGATTAAAACCTACAATCAAATAACTTTTTGATCTCGCAAATTAAATTAATTCTGTTTAAATTGGTAAGACACAGAGTTTTATTTTACTTCAGTTTGAATTTCGAAAAATGTATATGGGTCTAATTTTGACATAATTTTATCAAGATATGTTTTTTTCCCTTTTCACTTACAACTCTCTGAAATTAGATAATTTACAGTTCTATGAAGTGCTTAGCAAGCGCTATTGTAGTGAAGAACGAACATAGGTTATATTTGACTTGTGTAATGCCTCGAAATCCTTGTATAAAACACTATTCCTTTAACTCATTAAAGGATTTTCCTTGCTAAATACCCCTTTTAAATTCAAAAGTTTTAAAACGTATTCGATTCAATATAAAAATAGGGTTGTCAAGTAACTGGTTGGGCTTCCGTAACGGTGTGAGCCTATTATTGTGCATCCAACAACTAAATGTTGTTCGTTGCCTAATGCATGTTAATGAACCGTTCTCTTTTCCATTTGAACCTAAAGAGCTGCAGTTGGTGACCATTAGGAAGCGAGCATTTGTAGATTCTAATGAGACACGAAGAACTAATTTCCTTTTAAGCGGATTTAATTAACTGGATAACTGGGGTATGTTTCCCTTTAGAATGAATATCAGTTTGTTTCAAATGATGATGTGCATTGTAGAGTGGTTTGCTCGATTGACTCATCAGGAAACTAACTTCTGAATAAAGAACATTTTTATTCCCTACGTGTGCTTAGAACTATATAGAACACAGTTTTAATTGGAATTGTGGTATGAAGAATAAATATTTACAAATATGGATAAAAAAGTAAACATATTTTTGATAGAGGCAGATGATTTTTATATGATATTATTTTGCCATAACAACCATGATAAGTTATGCAAAGCTGAAATAGTCGCTTTGCATCGTTTTATCTCTCATATGTCCATATAATGATTCGGCAGCTCCTATACACAAGCCAGTCAAGTATGAAATAGCGCATAGAAAATAAGACTGCTTCACTCAAAGAAAGTGACTTTGTAATTTACTGGAACAGATCTCTTTAACGTGTTTGGAGAATCACTCGTCGAATTTCGTTATGATCGACGTACAATTAAAGCAGTACTGTACTATAAGCTTTTGGAGAAGGTTAAGGTAGAACATTCGTTTAGCAGACGTTCCATTGCGACCCGAGATGTTCTCCATCTCCAAGACCACACACAACTGGCGTAACGCAAGAAAAAAAAATAAAGGAGAACTTCACTGGTAACACTCTAATATTCTCCACAGAGTTCGGACTCGGCACCTTCTGACTACACTTTGCTTAAACTTATAAATAGTAGAGTAACATTAGTAGTATAAACAGTAGCATCGAATGAAGAAGTAGAAGAATTTGTGAGCAATTGTTAACCCTCAGGAACGGATCCTTTTCATCTTACAGGATTGAAAAAATTCCCAATACGTTGAAAAAATTGGCCAAACATTAAAAGAGGATACATGAACAAATAACACTGGTGAAATTTCGATAAGTAAGACTCTCCTATGTATTCGAACTACCTTCTAATTTTGCAGCCCTAACGTTCATACCCCTTCCATTCATATTTACAAAAGAAAAATAGAGCATCTTAAGTGATATTTAAAAATCTTGAAAAAAACTGCATGAATAAGAAATGTAAGTTAATACAGAAATGTGCAATAATACTTTTAATTACTTTAACACATGTCAGTTACGAATATAAAATGGAAGCATAAGAGCGATATTCAGTAAAATTGTACATAAACAATATATTAAATTCTGTTGCCTGAAATTGTATAAAATTCCTTTTACAGGTATTATTGCAAAGTCTTCTATAGAAAAAGATAAGCGTTTCGTTATTATCTATGATTTTCAATTCCAATTTAGCTCCATGTAGTAATCAATAATTATATACTCATACTATGCTTAACTTATAAGCAAAACTAAGCTTATTTCTTATTAATTGATTAATTATATCTCTTCTTGATTCTGACCATTTAAATAAATGTTTCTCAAATCAATAGTGTTTTTGGTTTACTTTTCTTTTCTCAAAATTCTATCACACTTAAACAAGTCCATTCTTAGTTCAACTACTTAATTAAATGGGTCTTAATAAAAACACGAAAAAAATATTATACTGGGTAGGATTAGTCGTGAAACAAAAAAGGGGTTTGTCATTTAAGGCTGTCTTCATCTGATGTTAAAGGGCTTGATCGAAATTCCGACCACATTTTTAGGCAAAACGTTGTTCCAATCGTGATATAAATTTGCGAAGTTGTAACACACATATCCATTTATTATGCAGTATTTGTAAAATTAAGGAACATTCGAAACATACGCCAATTTTCACATAAATACGGTAAGCATAAATCTCTTTTAGCATTGGAGTACAGGAGATAAAGCATCAGAAAAAAGGGACTGATTCATATAGAAATGCGTAATATTACAAAATATTCTGTTCTCTAAAGGATAGCAAAGTCAGAATACAAAAATTAATGTCCGGACGCATTTTTATCGGAAAAATAATTTCAATTACTTTCCTATTCTTTAACATTACAAACGACGACATACTTAATACGTCACTCTTCGATTTTGTATGTTCAAAATGCACACATAAACATATGCCGCCTCTTCTTTGCAGCTTTCAATATATGATCAGTCAAGAATTGTTAATTTTAGTAAATCAAACATTTTTTTAAAAATATTTTATGTAATGATCAAAAATAAACTAGCTTTATGAGCGTTAACTGTATTCTGACGAGCCATTCATTGTGAATAGCCCTCGGGTGGCGAAATGTACACGAGTCAGTGTTAGTTGTGCTGCGAGAGAGTACAGTCTCATGAAGAGCGACTGGCGTTTTGCGAATGTTGAGAAATAAAAATGTAAAAACAGACATGCGGAATTTATTGCGAGTGAAAGAAACAACGGTCCATCGAATCGCGAGAGTATGTGTGTGTGTGTGTGAACAAACTGAATCGTACCCAAGACCAATGATTATAACGGATAATTGTACTTACCTTAGAAACAAAAATTGGGTTCGAATAAGGAATAAACACTTGTAGATTGGATGAAAGTTAACTAGCGACTCTTCGAATATAACTTTAACCTTCCCGTGGCAATATCGTATGTGATTCAGACTCTCTACTTCCTCTTATCGCTAAATACAATACCTCTGATATCTCTATTTGATAATTTCATATTCACTGATTTTTTCAATAGAAATTCTAATTTGCATAAGTCATATTTTTTTTCTCAAGGTGAGATTTTCATATCAAAAAACGTAATAAAGAAGCCTCAAAAATTTAGTTGAAGGGGGGAAATGCATGAGAACCGATTATAATCATCATTCTGAGCTACGTGTAACATTTAGAATGAATTGGCTGGTTAAAAAATCTTCTGCATTGACTTCCCTTTGATTGTTTATTTAGCTCGGATTTAAAAGAAGCTCGAGGGCTATTAACAACGGATCTCGTCCATTTGAATCACGTTCGAATGGCGATGACTACATTTATGCTGGCAGTCCACTTTCCCACATTTCATACCAAGTCAACATGAGGGCTTGCAACCAGGGCAGATTTAAAGTGCATGAGCCTCGCTACACGACGAGTCTTAAGTGGTTACAGGATTGAAATCCACGACTCGGTAGAATCAACTGAGGCTCGCAACCATTAGGATACTCTTGCTTCTCTACTGAGGTTCAGAGCCATCGATAATCAATAAATATTCAATCAAAAATGTGTAAGTTAAGAAATATCAAACTAGTTTTATTCAAATCAATAGAATGGTCACTAAGCAAATATTATAATTAATGTGGACTAGTTACTATTTCCCGGCCTCAATCAAATATTATTATTATTAAAACTTCTACTTATTCAATAACAATAAGTTTGGATTCAGTTCAGGAAATAACACTTGTAATCTGGATCATTGTTATGTGTTAGTTCTCAAATGATCACTTAACATCCTTTTTATGTTAATTCCATTTACACATTCACTAGCTGACTTTTCTTCTAGCAATAATCAAGCTGATACCTCCAATTCTCTCTATTTGATAATTTTTTATTCATTACACTTCTTATGTAAATATGTGAATTTGTGTAAGTCGTCATTCTTTCACAATGCGGGATTCTAAGTCAAATAACATCATATAGTACCTTAATATATATTTGAAGCGGAAAGTGCGTGAGAACCCATTACATCATGATGTCTCGATTTCCACTCAGTTAAGAATGCTAAAGATAAGTCTAATAATGCTCAATATTTTAATCGGTAATTGTAAGATACTTTGAAAGCTTAGTGAAAATTCACATTTTCAGAGAAAATTTCTAAGATCTATTCCTTCAGTATCCTTAATATGAATAATATTTCTTTCTTAAAGAATATAAAATAATTTCTAATCAGCTTGAAAAATAATTTCAAGTTGATAATGTATCTGTTTGATACCTACAATACATATTATTTTATATATTTTATTTCAAACATAAACTGAACTGCAAGAAATACCTTCCAAACAATCCTTTTGATCAGAAATCAGATCGCATAAGTAGTGAAAAAATATATAAAGTAAAATGTTGCAACATTTTTAACATCAACAAAATCACTTAGAACAGTATTTCCATTTTTTTCCCTAGTGACCGTTTGTTTTTAAGATTCTTTTTCATGGCCCTCTAAAACATTATTTTCTATATTTAGTAAATAAAATAAAACATTGTTCAGATTTCTAAATAATTCTCATGTACTTTAGCAATCGTTTATTATAAAATAATTACCAAAAGAAAATTTTAATTTGATCAAATTATTATTGAGAATTGTACAGCTATTTCTTGGTACCTAAATCCGACTTCATTTGTAGGCAGTGAAAAAAGGAATCAAATACTATACAGCTTTTTCTGCTGAAACTGAGCAATCTTGACGACACGATAGCCAAGAAAATTCATCAGTGGAATGCTCTCGTAATGTGTCTTTGAGTAATATGTTGCGTGGCAGTTCAATTGCAGATTACGAAACATTACTCCAAAAAAGTTCCACAATTTTATCTTATTCATTCTTTGCAGCTATTTATTGATGGAGAACATTCCTTAAGGTTACAATCCAAGCCTATCAAGCCTTCTTTAAAAGTGACCGAAATCTCATATGGCAATGAACTCACATTATACTTTTTCTCCGCAATTATTTAGCTTTATAAGATATTTGTAATTATTAGAAACTACAAACTTCTCTTGCTCTTTAAAAACGATCAAATTATTACCTTGTAAGGTTAAATTCAAATTATTTAAAAAAGTCAAAAGTACCAGAAAAATATTCTGTTTCGCTTTGCAAATCATTATATGAAGCGAAGGAAGAGTCAATTCGGCAATTTGACCTGCTGCTGAGGAACGACTCACTATCTGGGAAACTCTACTGTAGCATTAATATTTTAAAGACTCAGACTTGAATTCAGCTCACATAAGTATTTTATTACAGCAAAATTGAAAATATACTTTGACATGAGGAAACATGATTTTTCTTTAACTACTGCTCTATAATATTGTAATTAAGTTTTTTTTTAAAATTACAGTAACACAATTTGATGATTAATATTCAAAGTCTCAAATCATCGACCTAAATATGACCTAACTATAGCCTATTTAACTGTATCCTTCGGAAGGAGCTTGTATCGTAATATGATTTAAATAATAATGGCGGCCTTTACAAGGCAATTTATTGATCAACTTCCCGTTAATTGCGAATTAATTGAAGCCTTTTCCTTTCCAATCTGCGTTGGAACGATTATTTCGAAGCAGATAATTAATTCCCGTTATAGCAATGTATTAAAGGATAGAGATCATTTGATCAAGTCGAAAGCGAAAGCCATCTGTGGGTAACAGCTTGCGACTGGGGCTAATGGGAAGGAGCTCATTCACAATGGACATTTCCTCAAAATAAAATTTAATTTTCTCGTCTTAGGCGAATTCAAATCGATTTATACACTTAAATATTTATATTTTCTTAATTCTTTACAATACCTTTTTTTTTTTTTATTATTCTTTCAGGATTTGATCCTTATATGCTTATTGTTTTTTATATAAATTTGAAAATATGTTTATTTGTCTGTCCTTAATACAAATCTATCCATATTAAGCCAATATTTTTAGAAACTTTCACTGATGTATGAAGGAAACATAAGCATAATCTCGCCGAAAAAAACAATTTTTTAAAATTATTTTGGCGACATTTTTTACCCACCTCTTTTTTCAAACATTTTTCTGTCCTTTCTAGCAGATGTAAAGATTTCCCCCTCAGTTTCGCTATTAAAATTTATATTTTAATGGAGGTTTTTAACGCAATTTGATTTTTTGAATTCGATTAGAAAACGGCTAATCTATATTAGGATTTGTTCCAGACCATATCTATCATAAAACTGAATGTTGATTTATTGGTTCTCCGTACACACCCACAATTTTTATCAAACCATTAAAAACATGTTGGAGAATTTCGAAAGGCATTAAAAAGAGCAGTAAAAATATCAATAAATGTATTTTATATAAAACCTTAATTACACACTCAGTGAGCGAGCCTTTTGGTTTTTTTCTCCTCCACTGAAGATCACTGCATCTCAACACATAACTCTTTCGCATATTACGTCACTCACTCATGATCGCCCGATCTATCTTTGCTTCCGACAATTTATTTATCATAGTTTCATTTTAAAAGCTCATTCGTGTGGAAAACAGGCACTACAGCTGGTTTTATTATATTTTTTTTATCGTAAGTAGCAGTATATCTCAGTACGGATACTATTAATTTAATTTCGTTCGATAAGTATTGAGACTTTTTGCTCTGCAGTTTTACAATAGAATCGATTACTTCTGCGATGCTCAGATTTTTATAAACGAATAAAAAAGATACCATGTTCAATATTTTTTGCTCTTGTACTGCGATAAATCTAACAAATATTATATGTATAGGAATTTATTGCAGATTTAATAAGTATTGAATAGGAACACATTCAAAATGTTCGCTTAATTGAACGTATATATCTGATTCGAGGAATGAAAATATTTGGTTGTTCGGTGTAAGGACCATATTTGGCCAACATGTGTCAAACACTTGTTAATTTAAGGAAAAAAAAAACATTTACCTGTTACCTAGACTCTAATATAGTCTTTTTGTACATTCTCTCTACAAGATCTCTTTTACAAACTTTGAACAGTGAACTTGTAGGGCTTTTGAAAGTTTTGTAATGCCTTGCAAACAGCTAGTTGTTTTTAATTTTTGACATAGCTGTAAATTATCATTTATTAAGTTGCTTCTCAGTTTTCTTTGTATTTATTTCATGGAAGAGAATATTTGCTCATATAAATATGCATAACAAAGACAGTGAGAATAGTACGCGCTAGTTTTTTTTTTAACAGTATCATTTGTTTCAGACAAACTATTCCATACATTACATACTGTTTCTCTATTAGGCAGTAATTTTTATCTCTTCCGAGCTCTTCCAAGCAGATGGTCATATCTGCGAATTTGTTGTTTCTCAATTTTTTTTTAATTTTCTTAATTGAATCTGAAAATAAGCAGCATTATGTCGAATGGTATAAGTTAAGTTAATTTATTTTTATTTTCAGATGACGTAAAATAAAATACATTATGTAGCTCCATTTATTTTGAAACCTTGCACCAAAAATGGTCATCATTTTTCATAAAACCACACAAAAATGATCATATCAAAACAAGTGCTTTTTTTTCTTCTCAATGCTGTTTTAAATGCTTGAAGAGGAGTAGTTCGTCTTTCTCTATATCTTTGGTGAGAACTTGTTCTTGTGTTTATTTTGAAAGCACGGCACCTATTTCAATACTGTATAGGAGATACTTTGGCCGCGGTTGCTAGGGGTCACGGTTTCGGATTCGTGGCCGGCGATTTTTGTTCAGTCTTGGTCGCTAGAGACCCGCCGTGTAGCCGGGGCTGATGCACATTAAATTTGTCGAGACCCTAAGTCCTCCCATTGGCGTGGTGTGGAAGTTAGGAGAGGGGGTGTCAGCTGCTAAGGTGTCTCTCTCCTCCCTTGAGTGAGGTTCCAAATTATGAGGTTCGTCGCTAATAGCCCTCGTTTTCCTTCTAGTGCGACGTTAATGAAAACTAAACTAAGCTAAGGAAACACTTTTTTCCCTTGTAACAATACATTGAAAGTATTATGAAATGAAGTAATCTCGAACATGAAGTAGAATTTTTTAACCATGTTTATTTTTTTCAATTTCTCTTGTATTGTACTTTTTTTTCACGTTTTAACAATTTTAATTCTTTTATATTTATAAATATTGCTTTATATTTTTATCTTATTATTTTTTCTAATATATGTTATTAAATTTTTAATTCGTGAAGCAAATCGCTACAGAAAGTTTTCTCTGGAGAGCCAGTTAACTTACTCACTATCTATTTCGTCTAGTACCTTAAATTGGAAATGATAAAATGGTTTGACGAAGTTGGTGTTAATTACCCTGATAACGAAACTCATTACCGTAACTATTTATTCAGGAAATATTTAAACACGAATCGCTTCTTGATGTATTAATTTCATGGTCAACTTTTTGCTTAAAAATTCGCAATAATTTTGTGTTGGTTTTTACTTTGCCGTCTGATATTATATCTATATTACATCGATTAGAATTTGAGTTAGGTAATATATGAATCGGATTTTTAATGAAGTTTCTCAGATATCTATGTACTCGTGACCAACATTTCATAATTAATTCTTTATAATCTAAATAATTTTCCATTTCAGTATTTAAGTAATCTAGATTTGTTACACCTGCAATAGATTTATAAAAATTTTCTGATGTTGTTTATGCTTAAACAATAGCGCCTTGAAATCTTTAATTATGTCTGGTTTACAATCAACATCTTTGTTATTTGAACATCAATTTTCCTCTGTACTCATCATGGTGAGTTATTTTCGAATTGAAGATAAAGTATACAAAATATTTCGCTCTTGTCAATTGTCTTATTTTTCCTCCAAAATCGGAACTTGAAGTATAATTAATTACTAGAGGATAGACAAAATTATAATTTAGTTTCGGTTGCAGTTAGATTGCACCAGAATGTCGAGGGTAATTGTTGGTTGTTCAATTTCATTGTTCTATTTTAACGACTGAAAATTCTTTTTTAATTATTGCCCGCTCTCAAAATAATTGATGCGTTCAATGATTTCTACTCATTATTTATTAAAGATATTTATAGTTTTGTACAGAAAAATATACTTCCTTATAGACAGGTGCAGTTCGTTTCAAAAACGTTTTAAGTGATACTATTCTGCTTCCTAATAGTACAGGAGGGGTCACAAGGTTGTTGTTTAGTGCTAGCGCGAAGAAACTATATTCTTACTAAACGGTCTACATATTAATTCATTCTTTTTTTCAACAATAGCTTGAATTCTGAAAAGGGTTCTAAATTCAGTTAATCCTTATTCTATATATATAAATTTTATTTTAGTCTAAAATAATTTCTAAGCTGGTAGTGTATATATTACAATCTAATTCAACCAAAATTGCTTGCCCATCCCTCTCAGAACAAAATGAGGCAAAACATAAGGGCAGAATATTGAAGAGCCGCAAATGTATATTCAAATAGTTGCTGTCTGCCGAAGGAAAACTCAATGGGACATCTCTAGGTTTCGTAAATCTTGTGCTTACCTAAAGAATATGAGCCCCTAGTATGGGGAGGAAGGAACAAATAAAGAGAACAAGTGCTCTCATAAAAACAAGAAAGCATATAAATTTGAACAATAAATTTCATCTCAGGAATTGTAGGCTTAATGAAACATGATTTCAAATTCACATTTAATTTTAAAAATTTTTATTTTCGATACCATGACCAAACTTTTTATCCTATTATAAGCCGCTTCAATTAAAATAAATGAGTTTGAAAATACATTGAATTCAATCATTATATTCTTTAAAATTAAGTATTTTCAAATCGCTAAGACTTTTTTTTAATTATTAATATTTTTATCTCCTTTATTAGAAGTTTATCTTCTCAAGAAAATATTAATCAAATAAGAAAATTTGTATCCATGTACAATTTTGCTAAGAACTGAAAATCAGCTTTTACAAATACTGTGTATATGCCTTAGTAACTCAATGTATCCCATTAAAATGAAATATTCATAATTTTAAGAGTATACCATTTTCTAAAAACAAGTGGCCGTAGTAGTTTAGCGGTCATAACCCGCACTATTTCCGCCTAACGGTGAGTTTGAATCCTGGTACAACTAAAGACTTGTCACGCAATAAAGCTGAGATAGGTTAAATTTGACGAGATTCCAAGTTCTGGGAAACTACATCAAACATTGTGATGATGGCTTCCACATGTATACTGTCTGATCCCTATGTACTGCATTAATATTCTTGCACACTTCCCGTTGCATTGTTACTTTTATGGAACTCATAAAGAAAACTGTACTAAATATTCTCTTTTGTCACAAGTGGCAAAATAGCTGTTAAAACCGATTTGTATTAATAACAAGAACGAGGTTAATGTACAACCTGTTTTTCCAGCAAATTGAGGCAGGTATTTGTGTTGTAGCGTAGGCTATAAATAACCCCTCCACAGACTTGTTTTGAACCCCGTTTTGTTCCCAGCTTCCCATTCATTAAAAATATAAGCTTAAAAGCAATAAAGAACAAAGTCAGGTAGCTTGGGTCAGCCACATTCATGGACTCTGTTACACAGGTGCGGCAGAGTTGAATCCTCTATGTGAGGTATTGTTGATCCATGTAATGGATATAATGTGAATTTATGACCTAGCTGTGTGACGGCCGACACTGACTTGCATGTGGGGAAGACTGACATTGTCCGACTTGAGCGAATAGTGTTGCAGGGGACAAAATCGGAGTTTATCCTTGATTGGGGTGATTCTTTCAGAAAAGGAAAATAAATCAAATGGAGGGCTTGAGACAGACCAACCCAAGTTCTTAAAAAAGGAGAAGAAGAGGAGAAGTGAGGATTCCTGCGGAGGAGCGAGAGAGCGTTACAGCTAGAAGTTGGAGGCGATTGCCTTCTCTGGCGAATTGAGAACTAATCGAATTACATCGGATACTAAGATATTGGTGGTTTTTCAACTATATCTTAGTATCCGATGTAATTCGATTAGTTCAACTATATGTGTTTGGACTGTTATATTAAATCGTTCACTCACTAATAACTACTACTAAAACTAACTATCATTACCTCAGATTTCAGTTCACGGTTGTCCTTAGACAAAAAACACATCGGGTTGTATAACAACAACAATATTTATTCTTCTTACTACCGCTCGTTTACAACAGCTCCTCTCGGAGATTCGGTCAGGTCCCGTCTGAGGGGATCGTGTGACATCACACTCTCTCCCTTTACAAATGAACGCCCTCTAGAGGCAGGCTCTAAGTAGGAAAGTTAACAGGACTTGTGCTGTGAAGATATACGCGTTTTGCCTCGGTGCTATGTAATTAGATGTGTTAGCAGTGTGTAAAAAGAATCCAGGCGGAAACGTTTAAATAGAAACGAATATCAACTTTGTAAAATAAAGAATTATCTCTCTTAAGCTGTGCGATCCCTTCACGTTACCGCTTCATTCTACGCATTCTGGGATCACGACGTTACAGTGTCCCCTCCAACGTTTAATGCATGTAATTGAAAAAAAAAAAAAAAACTGCATTACTTATAGGCTGAATTGATTGAACGTCGGACTTAGAAGCAAAAAAAAAGACTATTGGCAAAGCACCTAGTAAATTTGAATCACAGCAAATGACGATGGCAAAACCGATTTTGAATGCACTCTCCTAGATTCCATACCGCCCCTACAAGGAAACGCCGATCCTCAACAGACTAAACAGGCATCAAACCCGCTACATGACGAGTCTTAATTCACATAAATATTCGGGTTCACGACTCGACAGAAATAGCTTTGGTCTCGAACTCACGAACACGGGCTACCGCAGTCGCGCATTATTTATGGGATGACCCAATATTTGATAGAAATGAATTAGACCAGGGAAATATAGAAAAGAAAGGTTTAAACAATTCTTAAAAACATTTATCAATGAAGTAGTGAAGGAAACATTTTGTAAACTCACTTTTTAAAACGATTTAAGTAAAGTAGTTTTCCATACAGAAACAATTTAAAACTTTCGGAGAAATCAAAGGTCTTAAAGAAATAACAAAGAAATAAGGAGAAAAATCCACAACAAAAACTTTTTTCCCTTCCAATTCTACGGAAGAAATAAATGGCAGGGAAACAATGTACTACAAAAAATATTTAGTCAAAAAATTCCTGTACTAAAAGATAGGAAAAACAACACGATAAAATCTGCAGATATCTCTATCTTAGATCCGAAGAAAAAAACTAAAAACATCGAAGCATTTCCGCAAAAAGAAGTTTTTTTTTTTTTTTTAAATTAAAATTTTATTTCTTAAAATAAAAAATCATTTTATCAAGTAATTTTTTTCAAATAAATGCTTATTTTTTATTTTTACATATCCTTAATTTGTGACATAAGCATTAAATAAACCTAAGTATTGAATAAACTTCAGTCTGAATTACTTGAAATTTTCAGAACCAATAGTTTACTGGTATAAAATTTATTAAATATAATAGAAAAAAGATTAACGTAGTAAGTTTATAAAATATATCTCGTATAACTCAGAAACATTTAGGAAGGAAAAAAACAACCCTTAATTTCAAAGCATTTCATACTCAGTAAAAAGTTTCTATCGTATCTACATAAGTGCATGGAGCCACGCCTTCCTGGCTACATTTGTTCATGCACCAAAAATTGTGATTGGATGCTTTTGAAAACAGATAGTGGTATATGGTATACTAACCTTTCTCTTTAATCCGTCACGTTCATTCACGAGCCTGATTAGGTATTTTTCAGGATTATCGAGTATCTCGATATACAGGGTTATTCAAATGATGCATTCGATTTCAAAATACCATATTTTCATAACTAAACGACTTAGAATGATAAGTTACACGTGAATGCAAAGGGGAAAAGAGGATATATGTTTCCCAAGTTTTCGATACAGTTTCCTTTCGTTACACGTATAATGTCAATTCAATAGGTAAATTCCTAACCAACGCCCTGTAAAGTGCAGCAGCAATTCGTAGTTTGAGTTCACTTAAATTTGAAGTAAATGGGGTTTCATAACACTTTATGTTTCACAAATTCCGAAAGGAAGAAACTTCAAGGACCTTATCAGATGACTTAGTTGACCAGATGTGTAACATCAAGTCATCTGAACTACTGGGACCGCAAATGAAATAGCTTCACAAATGACAAAATGAAATAACACACGACATGAAATAGCTTCACAAAGAAGACCATATATTGTTCACAATTTTAAACTACCACAGTTTTTCCTTTGTAAATTCATGTATTACTCATATTCTGCGTCTTTAATTTTTGAAAATGCCAAAAATAGAAATCGGATGAATCATTTAGAATAACCCGTATTTTAAGCGGAGATGTCAAATATATAACTCAAGATAAAAATTTAAGCGCATTAAACGTTTATTTAATGCGTTTATGCAAATTCTGACCTGATGATATAGATATCCGACAAATTATTTTGTTACTCTAGGATGTATAAAATTCAATTTAAGAACTGAACAATTTAATTAAATATTATTACATTGATAAAAATCCCAGCTCAAAAGAAAAATATTGAGAGCAATGATAGTTAAAACAAATTATTATGATCCGTTGGCAAGTCAAAATACACACATGCATCCCTGTTACCAACAGATACTGAGTGAATATGCCAACAACGTTGGGGCAGTCAAAGTCAACAAAAGCCCATATTCACTGAAAATTATTTTCAAAAGTTAGTGGTTCTATCTGACCAGGATAATAGAATGTACCAAACCTTAGAATGTGGAATTAAGGAACAATTATTCTACTTGCTTTCTGTGTGGCAACACTTCAGACATTAATCTTCATCATGTGACGTAGCGGCTTTCACGGAAGTGTATTAATTTTTCTGATAATCAGTTGTAAACATGTCTCTACAGCAGCACTTGGCGTCCAAATTGAAAATGCGTTTCGTTTTTTGTAGGCGAAAAGGAGTAACTGCACTGATGTTTATCGGCTGTGTCATGCAGTGTATGGTGAAAATATAATGTCACGTGAAGCTATCGTGAAGGCACGTACACATATTGACAACGCTGAGCACGAGGGAAAACCATCAATTGCAATAAATTCTGAAATCGCTGCTAGCATGCAGCAAGGGTGGAAAAAAAACATATGGACTTTTGAAAAATTTTAGGTTGGAAGTGTGGGATCACCCTCCTTATAGCCCACACCTTTCACCTTGTGACTTCCATGTTTTTGTTCCCATGATAGAACTTCAAAGCGACAATATAATTCGAGTGACGAGATGAAAACTGGAATCCAAGAATAGTTATTGGGCATTGGACGGGTTTTCTTTACAGGAAGTATCGAAAAACTCGTAACAAGCTTCAACAAATGCTTAAATAACGGAGATAATTACGTTTGAAAAGTAGATTTTGAATAGAATTTTACGATATAAATAAAGTTATTGTAAACTTTCTATCCTGTTTTGTTTTCTTAAGCAGTTCAACTAACTTTTTTGTCTGACCTTTGTAGTTCTAAATCTTACAAAATTTCACTGCTTATTTAAAACAAAATAACTACACACACTCTCTCTCTTTACAAATTTTTCATAACTTTTTTCAGCCGCATCTAATTTCTCAATTTTCAATGCTTCGCCTTATCTCTTTGTTAATTCATACTTAAATAAATTGCAAATTTTATATTCGACAATTTTGATGTATTTCAGACAAGCCTCACTTTTGTATAGAGAAAAATCAACTTAAAATTGGAATTGGTATGGTTTGAAGGTAACGAAACGCTGTTACGAACAAGTACAAAAATAAATCTTTACACTGTATTAAAGCTGTTCAAGAATTCTATTTACCCGCTCAGTGGGATTATAATATTAAAGCAGCAAGTGCCATTGAAGATAACAGATAGCTGTATAACAAGGGTTGCCGTTGCGTGGCTCGCGTGGAGCGTGCGGTTCTCGCAGTCAACTTGTGTGGCTCAAATACAAATAAAATATATTTATGAAATATGGTAAACTAAAACAATTGTATGTCCAAATATAATTAATTGATTAGGGTTTTTCTTACAATTTTATTAGTAAACTTAAACTGATTAATGTGTCCTAAAGTGATAATTTTAATTCTTTTTCGATAAAAGAAAAGTAATAATTTTAATCAAAAACATGTTGAAAGTTGTACCGATTCTTTCAGGCAACTTTGTAAAAATTATCTTTAAGAATCAAATGAATGTAGAATGAAAGCTTTTTTTATGATTGTTGTCCGTCTTAGCTGTTACCTGCCGAAACTTTCGTTGAAGACTTTATAGGGCAGTTCACACCAAGGTCGGTTAAATGTAAGTCAGTTAACACAAAGTGTTTAAACAGTATGGGGACAATAAAGAATCATGGAGAAATTTTAGAGAGAGAAATCTAATAGTCTTCTATAATTCTTAATATTAGTCCTCCCGAGCGTATCCTTGATGAAGCAATGGAGAAATTGTACTTGAGAAAAAAATTAACGAAATACTGACATTTTGTGGGAGAAAATGAAAATGTCGCTTAATACTCTAAACTAACGGTTTCTATGATCATTCCTAAGCCAATCACATATATAAAATAACTGTCTTCGGGCAAAATTCACAATATAAAGTGTCAGTTTAAGGGAAAATGAAATGTAATTTGGAAAAATCTTACATTTTCCATCTTGCAACAAGGATTGAACAACTTCAAATATTTCTGCCTAAAATGTGCCTTCCGAAATCAGTGTAGTTGATGATATCTGCTGTACAAGGTGATCTAAAACGAAGAACAAAGTAGATGAAACAATACATTTACTAGGCTTAATAAAATAGTCTTTTCTAAAAATCGTCCGGAAAATTTGGTCTCGTTTTACTGTCCGATGCATCTAAGGATTCAAAAAATATGGTATATAAACGGTGTCCCTTTTTTATATAACTGTTGGTGAAGCATAATTAGTGCGGAGTTTTAGCGAGGAATTAATATGTGTTGGAAAAGTGGCAATTCAAATCTTACAGAAACATTAGTTTCGTATCCATCGCATCACGCCTGACATGTAGAGCTGAAATAGTAGCTTGATCTAATAAAATATACCAAAGTTTGGCTTTCTAAAAAAAATGTTAAATTGTTAAATATTAAAATGCTTTAAAATGACTAATGTAAAAAATTTATGTTTTTTTTTTAAACTCATCTCTTCGTTCTAAGTTTGCATGAACGTGTTTCATGTATCCAGTTAATATGTTCAGTTCCGTTTAAATAAATAAATTTGTAACGGAGTTCGCAATTCTATTTTTCTTCAACTAACCTTTTGGACATTTCTAAGACATTACTTTATTGTAGAGCCACGAATTGTGAATTATATAAATCAGTATAACTATGCAAATTGAAATGAAGTAAATAAGGAATATAGATGGGAAATTGATAGCGATTAGATGGTAAGAGGAGTAAGCGTGATTGGCAAGAACGAGAGGGAGATTGGAAGTTTTGATTCAATGTGATTAGGGAGAAGTAATAAGCAGCGAATGAATATTTAATCTGATTCAATGGTAAGATAAAATTACATTTTATAATATTAATCACTTGTAGATAATTCATGAGAGTTTGCTTATCAAGTGGGATAAATATCTTAAATTGGGGTTATTCTGTTAATATGTGATGCGATGTCTTATTAAAGTTGCCCTGAGAAGCAATACAAGAACTATTGGTGACAGTCCTCACAATTTTGAAACTCGATTAAGTAATGAGATTGACCCTTGAGCTGAGCCTCTCTATCGCTAACTTCCACTCCAAGCCAAATGGAGAACTAGGAACTTTGATCAGAATTAACGTGCATCAGCCTCGCTCCTCGGGGGGGGGGATTAGTTGCATCAAGGCTCAAAACCAAGACTCGAAGAAAACTACTTTGGCTGCTTGTCCTCCATCCTGACCATTATGCTACTGCGGCCATCTAACAAGATGAATAAAAAAGTGATTTATTCTGTGGTTATTTAGCCTTTTTAATTAGTGAATTAATTCAGTTAATTTGGATCCCCAATACTAAGTTGCGAAACCGGGCGGCCAACGTTTTTTTTAGAAAAAACTTGCCTCTCTATACTTCACCACCAAATTCTGTGAATAAACTGCACGAAAATTGAAAGTGAGTTCCTTCAATGTGATTAAACAGAAATAAACCAAAGATAATGCACAGATGGGCTGTTTGAGGAAATAGAAGGGAAGAATTAAAAGTAGAATATCAAAATGATTTATAAGAAATTCAAAAAACTAATAAAAAAATCTAAAAATAGAACAAATGTTTGCTATTGTGCAATAAACCGATTTAAAGGCTCAAAAATAAGGGGGGAAATGTTCTTGCTTTGATTCTTCTGTGTGTTCTTTTTGGTCCGTTGTCCCCAGGTGTAATGTTTTCTCATTCTTCGTAACTTCTTTCTGCTTCAACTAAGCAAAAAATAGAAAAAAAGATGGGATTCTGTGGACTCATTTTGAAAACTTTAAGTAGCCTAGGGGTGTCGTTTAGAATCTCATGTTTGCGGAAATGGATTTCGGAAGCGGAGGCCGTTTCCATTTCAGTCAACTCAATCGTTGAGAAATTGGAAATAAAAAGTCTTCGTGTGATTCCATCTTCGATTCTATGTTGGAGGCCCGAAAAGCCATGAAAGAACATAAAATTGAAATAATATTTCCTTTTTGCGTTTGATCTGTAAGCACATAAGTTCAATTTAGAATTCACTCGAAACATTTGGGAGTCGAGAACGCAAGAAATAAAAGGCAAATCCTCAAAATTTCAACTTAACTTTCGCGCAGATTTACAGATCATCTCGTACATAATCTAAACTACAAAAGTAGCAGCATAAAGGAAGGTAATTTCTTTCTTCTTAAGATCTTCAATTACATAAACAAAATTACTTTCGCCATTTTGAAACTGTTCGATTATACAAGACATTTAGACGATGGGAAACATCCATTGATTGTGGATAAGTTGAGAAAAATTGGGATATAATAAAGGTAGTTGAAAAAAGAAAAAAAAAAGTGTAATAGCTTTCAAGAAAAATATTAAACAAATATTCTTTAAAAATACTCAGTGGCACTTTGACTTATTGGATCTAACTATATCTTGTTAGTTTTTCCAGTTGTTTCCTCCCATTTCACCGTCAGTTTTGAAAATCCATTATCTTTTTTTTAAATGGAATTTTAACACGAATTCTATTTTACACATGCGAGATCAATATAACACTTGTGAACTAAGAGCCCTTTAATTGAATTTAAAGATTATCAATTGAAATTTATAGGATGATTATTTACACTGGGAAACATTCACTCCTTGAGCTTCACTTGCGCAGAGAAACATCAAAGGATTCAAGTCCTCTCATTTCTGCAGATCGAACAAAAGCGCCTATTGGCCCTCGAGAAATCTTCTCTGCCCTCAACACCTCACATGGATAAAATAAGCACTTTTAAATAGGTATTTTTTAAACACTCAGATGCATTTTCATTTCCATGTCTGATAAATGAATTACTCTCATAACCCACAAGTACAATAAACAAATATTCGATTCTTATTCATTTTTTCCCGTTATCCACTAAAGGAACAAGTGATCAGCATCAGCTGACAACTTTTCAAAATTTTTCATGAATTTTTTATACAACCTTCTTATAGATGTTCATGATTGCTTTTTTTACACATGCCCATGACTGCTTTTTTCGTTGATTTATACATAAGAAATAATGTGAAAAATTATATATATATGTTTAAATTTCTGCACACATTGATTTCGTACAAACTAGTTTTATTATGGAAATCATTAAAATAAAATGTTTATTAAAATCACTTTTAATTTAATTCTACATAAATATTTTTGAAGTCGTAATTTTCACTTTTCGTCTTTATTTATGATACCAAATTGTTACTTTATGGACGTTGTGCGAGTAGAAATTTAACTGTCAGTACTATTATGAAAATATAAATAAAAACCATTTCATTGAAATTCCAAACTCCTGGGGATAATTTAACAAATTCATAGAACAGTTTTTAGTCGGAAGGGTATTATCTACATATTACTCTACTTTTGAATCAGGATTGACAAAAATAGCTTTTACTAATACCAGTGATAAGTCTCTTTTGCTAGAACAAGAAGATAAGTTGTAAATAATTGTTTTAAAGTTATCCAAAAAAATATTGTTCTAGTTTTCAACCTCTTGGGATAATTTAAGAAGTTCTAATAATACAAAGAATAATTATAGATAGCTTTATATTATGGTTAGATATCATCCATATAATCTTGGATTAAAATTATGATTAATCAAATTAATGTTCGCTTAAATTATTGATCATTGTAGGAAGTACAAGTGAATAGGCTCCATTGTAATTTGGCGAGTAAGTTTGGCTCAGGTTGTATTAAATGACAGGACACTTAGAAAACATTATATAGAGTAATTTAATGTAATTAATATAAAATATTTAAATTAATATTTATAATTAAATAAAGTGCTTGTCAAACTTATACTTTTGCTGCTAGTCACTCACTAGAAAAAGTTGTGCTGTGTCCTTGGAGACAACGTTCCAGTTAAACATTTACTAGATATGTGATTTCCCTTCAGTAAAGATTAATGAAAAAAACTCAACTTGACTCGGAGCTGAAGAACAACTCAACATGACGAGCAGAGCAAGAACTGAACGCTAGACGAGTCGAGTGAGGGAAAAAAAGCGAGGAACAGGAGAACAATGGCGAAGGAACTAGCCATGTCTGACCATTCTGTAGATGTGTAGTATTATCTCAAATGTTGTGTTTCGTGCTGCATTAATGTTTAAGTTAAAGTTTTGCAGTTAAAAAAGAAAAAGGTCTGAACTGACTAATTATTTTTATTTACAACCACTCTCACCGCCTTACAACCACTCGATGAAAATGGAACGTGATTTACTCCTTCTTTTCGGAAATTTGTGTGGAATGAAATTGACTAATCCTCTTGCCAAACCATGGGCACAATTCGCTCTTTCGGCTGGTTAGCTGAATGAATAAACTGAGCTGTTGGTCACTGAGCATCCCAGCGGGGACAGGAAATGACACGTGTAAAACTGTAGCATCTTGTGCGGGGTACTTTTGGTTCTCAGTTAATCGAACTCTATAAGGTCACAGTTAATCGCAAACAGAAAATGTTGCTTGACTTTTCGCACGAGTCCAGTTGTCATAAATCATGGTCTTGGCCGGTTGTAATGGAGAACACTGACAAATTTGTAAAGAGATTGCCCCTGTAATATATATTGTGAAATACTGAGTATTTCAAAATTAAATTATTTGTAAACATTTTTCATGTATTTATTTATTCATTCAAAACTTTTATTAAATTTCAGAAGGATTCTTGATAGAGAAGATATTACCAACAGAACTTCCTTGGATTTTGAGTGAATCAGTCATTCTCAAAGTCTCTCAAATAACTCTTTAATGCCTGTTTCTTATTGGCATGATTTAGCTGTAAATATTCCTTCAAGGGGTTACTTTCTTCAAGACCTAGGTCCCCGACCAGTCTAGATATCTTTTTCTTTCTCAAGGGGTTTAATATCTTTGATAAACGCTGGCGACTCACCCTTAGGATACTATAGCCATCCATCTCTACCATTTCTCCCATTTTTCTATGTCTAGATCATATTTGTTCATAGTTTGGTGAAACGTAACCATATTGGGCTCTTACGATATAAATCTATTTTGAATCACTCGTACTCACGTAGCTCCAAGCAGTTTTATAAAGTCTATCATATAATATATATATATATTAAAAATATTCCATGTAATGTGTTGTAGAAGTAAAGCCTTTTCGTGGCAAAAGTAGATTTTATCAACATGTTGTATGCAACATTATTTATTAATTTATTGAGGAAGTGATATTGTTGAGAGAACGATTTCAAAGATTACAAGTAAAATGCAAAATTATTGCATCTGCGAAACTGCTTTCCCTTCCTATCTCTGCTCTGTAACATTCTAAATGCCTTTCATATTACCAAAAACTTGTTAATGAGTCTTTTTACTTGGACTATCAAGAGCTACTTTTGACAGCCATTAGGAATCTCGCATTCTCGGATGCTAATGGGAAGGATTCCTTCCTTTTAAACAAGCTTAATTAAAAATATAAGAGGTGTGTTTTCCTTCAATGGGCGGCAGCTTGCTGAAGACAATAGATTCTCATTGTGGGAATTATCGGTTGACTCATATATTCAGTGACCGACTTGCTTTCGTAAAAAATTGACTTTTCTTAATACGGTGCATATTTTCAAAGTATTAAACACTGAATACTATAAAATTCTATAGTTTGCATATATATATATATATATATATATATATATATATATATATATATATATATATATATAAATACATGCACACGTACGCACACACACACAGATATATATATATATATATATATATATATATAAAATATGAAATTAAATCGCAGAAATAAAAAAAAGAATAACTTCAGTTTACTTTACAATTCTGGAATTTTTCATGCAGAATTTTATTTTATTTAAATTTTGAATAAATACAAGTCCAATGTTACCAATTATTGTTTTATTTTTTAAGGGAGATGTAAGTTTAATATTCTGCTTTTTGAATATTTGCTTTGTAGCTCTTAATTTTATCACACAAAATGTTTAGGATGAATTTTAAATAAACACGTAAGCTTACTATCAAGTCCACTTGCATTCAATGGCTATTGCTATCAATTACTAGCTTTCATATTTAAGAATGTTGAAACTTAAATAATTCGCTTTTCTAACATTTAGCTTAAAGCTCTGGATTTTATTGAGCAGAATTTTGTTTTGTTTGAATTGTGAATAAATGCAAGTCTGCTCGCTCTAAGCACTACTTCCTTTGTTTTATAAATGATGGATTGGTTGGTTGGTTTTATTAACGTCATGAGCAATTGATCGGTTAAGGTTTCAGACACGAGATCTATTGGTGATTGACCTCGTAATTTCGAAACTTGGTCAAGTGATGATGACAAAACCTAAACACGTACCTACCTCTCCTAACTTCCTCTCCACGCTCTTGGGAGGACTTTGAGTCTCCACAGATTTAACTTGCATCAGTCTCAGCTAGGTGGTGGGTCTTTGGGGCATCAAGACTCGAACCCATGACTCGACGAAAACTGCCAGCCGCGAGACCGCGTCCATTACCATTAGGCAACCGCGGTCATTTAAGAATGATGGAAGTTATATATCCCGGTTTTTGAAGATTTGCTATAAAGCTCTGTACTTTATGATGCTGAATTTTATTTTGGAAGTATTTTGAAATAATATACAAGCTTGTGTTTGCTTTCAAGTCTGTTTGATCTTAACTGGTCTTCCATTTTTCAAGAATTTATGCAAGCTCTTTATTTCGTCTGTTTGAATGTTTTACAAAACAATAAATATTTTGCAAAATTGTTTGAAATTGTTTTAACGTCATATCTAGAAATTTTTTTAAAAAAAAGAAAAAACAAATAATAGAGTTTAAATATTTGCTTTTACTGAGAATAAATTTACCGAAAAAACACATTCTTTTCCATATGTATTTTAGGTATTGAACTTAGCGTATGTTAATAGAACTGCTTGAAAAAAGACCTTTCAATTTAGAATTCAATGTTTGGATGATTGTAAGTGTCAATTATTTAAAAAAAAGTACACCAGCTATTTACAAAATCTGCAAATTCATAAGATCAATAACTGAATAATACTTTTTGAACTACGAATATATTTAGAGTTTTCTTAATACCGCAGTTTTCCATGTAGCATATTCATATATTCTCTTATGTTTTTCTCAGATATGCGATTTACAAAATAACTTGAAATGTCTTCATTTTTACATGAAAGAAGTATTAAACTTATACAATTTAGTATTCTTTTGCAAAATCAATGAAAACGATTAAAATGTTGCATTTGACTTTTAAACACACCACTAACTTCGACATGGTACATTAAGTAAATATAGATCTATAATTAACTTATTCATGTATGACTAATTACTACATGTACCATAAACCTAATGTAATCATATAATGATTACTTATTCTATTCAAATGCTTCCATCTAATGGACTTGTTCCACCAAAGGAATTATCAATAATCTCATCTCAATTGATTAACTTCTAGTAATCCGATTAATTCGAATATCGCTACATTGAAGTAATTTCCATTGCAAATGTTTATTACCAGCCATATTAAATATATTACTCCTTGTATATTAGTAGAGATTTTCTTATTGTACTTTAAGTTCGAGGTCTCTTTATCGATTTTTGTTAAATACTCTTCTAGGGGTTGGAAATGTCTCGTTTTGAACTAGTTCTTGTTAAATATTGGTGTTATTGGAAAGTTCTGTCCGTATATAAAGTAAAACAAGGATACATTTTTTCTCATATATTTATTAATATTTAATATGCAATATAATTTCCGATGTTATTTTCCCCTTCTTGCCAGATGAATGGTAATTTATGAATACCATTGAGAACCAAAGCAGTGATTGGGTGATATATGTTTAAGTGATGGAGATATTTTCCTCAAATAATTTTTCTGGAAAATAAAGAGGTGATAATCGGAGGAAGCTAGGTCTGGTTAGCATAGAGGAAGTGACAGAATTTCACAACCTAACAGTTTTTTCGACGAGTCACCAAATCAGCATGTGTTATGTTATAATCATGATGCATTTATGTACTTCAAGCTGAGCATCAACAGTCTGTTTTCTTTGATGGCTTTTTTAAAATCATATTTTTCTTATTGTACCTATCATATTTGTGTTCTTCGTTAAGTTTCAAATGGTCATGATGTATTGGTCTTTGGATGTGTCTTCCGTCTTATCTATATAATTATCTTATTCAAGCTCCGTTTAGGGGTGGAGGAAGGAGGTTATCCGGGATCACAGTGTGCTCTTTTCTTTAAGATGTCTTCATCATCAGTTATTACCTAGTCCAAAAAAGGATCATATTTATTACAATAAATTTGAGATGTGCATATGAAGATTCTATCAAGGAAAATTTCTTTCCCTAATTAATGATGTAGCCAAATAAAATAATAATAGACCACCTCCTAGTTTCCGATTATGGTTCGAAACAGATTCTTTGGTCTGAGTTAAATGTTTCTTCAATCTCCGATGTTGTCAAAAGGCATATTGCTCTATAATGTTATTAATATCATCATTACTCAAAAATGGCCTCCCAGATAACTCATGCACGTTCTACCAGAATGGAGTACATCGTAACCATGTTTACTCGATGGCATTACATCTTCGTTTCAGTTAATTTAAAAGAGTACAAGTGTATTAATGGAAAAATAATGAGAGACATCAATATGTGTCTGAATGAAACATATGCATATGTAATGAAACTTGAAATAACAATGTCGTACAGAACTTTTCCGGCACCCCTAATATGTCAGTATATTTTCATTTTTTTTTAAATAAAAGGTTCTATTCAGTTAGTCAATGGGAGCATTACTCTATAGTAAGCTATAGTAAGTTATAGTTGTTATGTAAATATCAGGACTACCGAATTTTATGACCCTTTTTGAAAAATAAATAATACATTTTCAACACATTAATTAATATTTACTGAAAAACATAATTTTCATCATTACTTATGATCTCTTATAAGCATGATCATAGAAATACCAAGCTTGGGGCTTTATAGAGAGAAAACTGCGTATAGAATGGAACGTTAAGGGGACAATATGCAACGGATTTCTCATTCTGATGAAAAGTTCATTTCGATAATGTATTGCCGATAAGTTGATAACTCGGATGGTGCATTCAACTGAAAGTGACCGGTGTCAATTAGTAGGGATCAAATCATATTGCACTACGACAACATTAGTCCACGTATTCTTTTGATGACTCACTAGGAAATAGCAGAGCTAGTCAGGGGAATTACGTCATATTCTCTAAATACCCCTGACCTAATAGTCACCAATTACGATCTGTTTCTCTTGTACCAAGATTTATTAAAGGAAAAAGATTTCAAAATGAAGCAGTACTGCCCAAATGTTTCACTTAAAAAAGTTCTTTTTCAGAAATGGAGTCCATCTATCACCTTAATCCTAGAAAATGATCATAAGTATGAAAGGAATCTATACTGTTGAGAAGAAATCTACATTTCTGTTATTATTTAAGAAATCGAGCAAACATTTCTGCAAGATTTAATAAATTTAAAATTCTAATGTAATGTATGAAATTTACATTCGAAAATTATATACAAATGTAATCCCAAAATTATGGTATAATATTTTATTTAGAAATACAAAAAAAAATCTTTGTTTTCAATAATGTTTGCATTACTTCAAATCGAGACTATTTATTTACTTTTCTAACGATTTCCATTTCGGTCGATGTATTTTTGCAAATGTTGTGGCAGTATTAATAAACCAAAATACTCATCTGGCCAAGTGATCTTTCAAAATAGGAAAAAAGATAAGAGCCACTGGGTGGTAAGACCTAATGACATCCCTTCTAAAATGTAGCAGTATAGAGATGGTTTAAGGTTAGGCATGAGGCAAGCATTTTCAGATAAAATGCTTACACACACATAATATAACATTTTTTTTTGGTTCTGAATCTACCGTCTGAGATTTTTCATTGTCTCATAACATTACTCATAAATTTTTGTAGTTTCAGAAGTCACGAAGTCGACGAACAGTACCCCTTATCGATCCGAATATACATAGTTGTGTTAACTTAAATGGAAGACTTTTATTTAAAATCATCACGGCTTGAGTGAAAATGACATGTTTAGCATGAATGCATGACTCGACATACATGTTGACCAATTCTTAATGAATTTCAGTTGGATAACGCCTTTCTCATTCAAAAACTGAATAACTGCATGAACATCGCATGTAGGCGTAAGGGCATAGTGGAAACTCCATTGCAACATTTTATATATATATATATATATATATATATATATATATATATATATATATATATGTATGTATGTATGTATATATGTATGTATGTATATATGTATGTATATATATATATATATATATGTATGTATATATGTATGTATAACGCAATCATGAATAACGTATCCTTGTTTTAGTTCCTTGACCAGTGAGAAAGCCCTTAAATACACATTTAATTGCATAATTCCCTTGACAAAAGACTTGAAAACTTTAATAATTAATTGAAAAATGTTATATTATCGATACTTATTAATGTACAGTTCCTTTAAAATTTATATACGTAATATTTGTGTGTCTACTCCTCTAAATAGATGCCTACAGGGACATATCACTCAAACATTAAAATTAATAAATTAAAATGAATTTTCTATCACCAATTCAATAGTCAAATTTGGATTATAAATACGTACACACACACACACACACACACACACACACACACACACA
>BMAW01099209.1:9140-31125 GCA_019974015.1 Nephila pilipes | reverse complement strand
CACACACACACACACACACACACATATATATATATATATATATATACAATTTACGAAGTGCAATTAAGAGGAAAAAGCTTTCAAGAATATTACCATCTCGGAAAGAATATATTGAAAATCAATATCTTCAAATTGAGATAAATATTCATTTGCGAATCGATAGTTTCGAAGATTTGTCTTTGACACGTAAAGTGTGATAAACTCATCAATCACAATTTATTTCTTCAAAGTGTATGCTCAGGTAAAGTCTACTGAATAATATAGTATTTTCCAAGTATAAAATAACAGATGATTACATCTAAGTGAGCAATGGGATCAAGTTTAAGATTTTGTTAGAGTTTTGGAACATTATTTCGATTTGGACAGAAAAAAAAATTGCGTTTAGGGTATAATAATGGTTTCCGAATATATAGAACGATTTTATTATTCATTTGAGTAATTATTGCAAGTGCTTTAAATGCATTGTAATTTTGACTAAAGGGTATTGATAGGGATATTGCAAAAGACGAGCTTAAACTGTCTGTTATTGTCACGATTCCACCAAAGACCGTCATGTGAATCGTTTGACTATTTATTTGTATTGCACAAAAAAGTAACACGAGGTTTAAAGGCAACGGACTTCATAATTTTTCGCCTCTGCCAAGCGACGAAAAAAAATTTCTGTTTATTTCCTATTCTTCAAGTTTTCATACTATCCTAATGCAGTTATTTTTGACTCTCCCCAGATTTAACATACATCTACCCGGGAATCAGGACTTTAATCTATGACTCGATGAAAACAATGCCACCCATGAGCTCGAGACCCTGACTTCTTAATTACCACAACCAGATATAATATGCCAAGTAATTGAGGTTCATGTGCTAGTTTTGAATGGAAATTAATTTATTTACACACTCCCACACACACACACACGCATATATATATAAGATGTGTGTGTATAAAGAGGTATATATAAGATAATTAATCAGCATATATTAAATCAAGAATACTTAAAGAGTGTTAAGTAAAATTTATTGAAATAAAACATATTAAAAATATTAATGAATAATTAAATTCAATCAGTGTAAAGGAAAGTTATTATATTAAATACTGCATGAAATTAAAATTAAAAAATAAATGACAAAATTATTTTAGAATAATAATACTAAAATTGACTGTTATAGTATAAGAAACAGTAGATAAAGTTGAACTGTTAAATTACAAATATAATCAATGAAAATTAGATTCAGGTATTTGATGATTGATTCAAACAATACACTATTGTTTGAGAGCCCTTGCATTTAACAGAGTATATCACTCCTAAATCTTCATGTCAGAAACCAATTCTCCAGTTCGTCCACTCGCGCGTCTGAACCACGAGAGTGAGAATCCTGCTATCATCTTACATTACACAATTCCCGCACACTCCGCCTGGTATCTCAGAGCGTCTACTGCAGACGTCCTCCTCATATTGGGATAATTTTTCTACGTCACTAGCGCATCCTGACCAGCATATATATATATATATATGAGTTAGTACACAAATAAATGAAAGTTCATTTAATTTTCTGTCCAAGGCTTCATCCTCTCAGCTGAAGACGATGTCATATCTTGTTAATTATTCTCTCGAATTTTGGCTTCTTTGACCTTACACTTGTGCTATATGTTGCTTTTGTCTTATTTTGGACTGGTATTTTCTTCATTAAATTTCCTTTTAAGGAAATTATAAGAGAAAGTTAGATGACTTCATATTTCTCAAGGGAAAGAGAGGGCACGTAAAGATCATCTAAAGATTTGATTCTACCATCTTTCATGTGTCTTACTTACTTGGTGACAGGTATCTATTCCTTCTGTCCATTTGTTTTACATCTGCTTTGAACTCTGTCGTGATTTCCTTAACGTCCTGTCAATGTAGAAATGTTTGAACTTGTAATTGTAGAATTATAGAAATGTTAGATTGTATCGTTAGATAGTAGGTTACGTATTTTCTATTCCGCTCTCGTATACAGAACATCTTTTAAATTATCTGGAGAGTTATCAATCATCGATGAGTTCTTTAGAAAAGATTCCAATATGCATACAGAATATTTTTCCTGTCCGTCACATACTCTTCGCAGTTTAGGGGGAATTTACCAAGTAGCGGTTGCTTAATGCCTCTGTGACCTTGATCCGAGAAGGGGGCTTTCTCTATCAAGTTTGTGCCACTTGTAATACTTTATGCACGTTGAGTTAAGAGACACGGGGGAGTACGACCTTTTAATGACAGCGAATGGTATTTCGATTGGATTTCTTGCGTTTGTAATGGAGATCGGAATGTTAAGAATTTTTTGCATTGATTTTCTCTCCGAAAGCTGAAGGTAAAAATATTTCCTCATTATACTCAATTTGTATTATTGGAATATATGTTGGGTTTAAAATTTAAAATTTTACTTTTGTCTCCGAGTTGAGTAGGGCTTGAGCTTCATTCCTAGCAACAGTAATGTTTACACTTTGATCACGATTCCAGGATATGGCTTCGATGGCTGCAACGAATTTATTACTAAAGTTTCTTTATATATTTGATGTTTTTTTCTTCTTTGAAGAGACTAAATTGTCTTTATTTCGGTCTGTTATGGGCGCGTATTAGTGAGATGTGTAAATCTTTCACAAATATAGCCCTCTTTAGACGGATATTTATTTTTATTTATGTTAATGCCTTCATATGAGGTTAAACATATTTTGGTTCTCTTACAAACTGGGATAATTTGTTTATGTTTTCGTTTGAAATAGGAATAGTCTATTTTAATAATCTTCTCTTATTTGTGAAATATACTTCGACTTCTTTTGCTAATTGTCTAGGTTGTAGCCAGTTTTCAACGCCTTTAAGATTAATTTTATCGCAGTATTTTCATGTAAAGTGTGAAATAGTTTGTCTGAAATTATTAATTTGTTTAGAATTCCATTTCATTAATGTTTCACAACAATGATGAAAATTTGCTGATTGTCTCTATAGGAGATAAATATGGGATTCATTACATTCGCGATATAACATTCCAAAATTTCTGTTTGGAAGAACAAATTAAAATTCTCCAATTTTGATGGAACTAGGATAGTTAAATTATTTACTCTTCTTTTATCAAATATTGTAGATTTTTGACAGCCGTGTTTGTAATTTTGTTTGAACTGGAGTAATATTTACTCGCAATCTCACTTTCTCTAATTCAAGTAGTTTACCCACTTGCACTAATCTTAATTTTACAAATTCACATATTTTGAACCTGTAAAGCTAAATGGCTCTTCCTAGTTTCGTATCATTTCTTTTAATTATTATTATTATTATTCTTAACGGGACTATCGAGTAAATCAATAGGCGGCAAATTCCGTTTCATTTTCTGAATATTTACAGCTTCAATTTCATTTTTTAAATGCAATACAATTAAGCCTTCCATAGAAGTGTCTTCGATTTCATTTAAAAGTTAAATTAAATCTTCCTTTCATGAATTCTTAAGCGTTATTGCTTCTTAAAAACTTTCAATTCAAATAAACTAATCAGAAATTTCCTATCTTCACTTCCGTTGGCCGCACTTGTAATCCAGGTAACAAAGGCACAGCTCCTCTTCCACCTGCATCAATTGTTATCCAGGATGACTTAAGAACAGTGTCAATCTAAATACATTGTACTTAAGCTCACAAATCTCACAATTTTTTTTTTCAAAAAGAAAAAAAAAAGTTTTACTCCTCAGAATAATCCAACAGAACCAATTCATCAAACATTTCACTTCAATTGAAGTTTAAACTTCAATCCTAAGTTGAGCGTTCAGTATCGAAGCGTTCGTGTAATTTACTGGTATTTTAAAATGGTATGTAACAAATATTTCTTCAGAAATACACAACAGTGTAATACATGAAAGAAAAATAATCACAAGTAAAATGAATATAAATTAGAAATAAATGTTTATCGGTTGATTCAAACAGAACACTCTTGTTTACCATATTGATCTTGCACGTAACAGATTGTTTCATTGCTTAAATTTTAAGGGAGCCCAATTCACCAGTCCGTCCTCTCTGGTTTCTGCGAGGCCACAAGAGAGCAAATTCTTATCTCTATTTACACTGCACTGTTCTCGAATTACGCCGCCTGTCTCTTAGAGCGTCATCTGTAGTTGTCATTCTTACATAAAGATAAATCCTCCAGATATATAAATATATATATATAATTTTGACTATGTATACATAATTATGGTCAAAAAGTTTAACTAACATTATTTTTAATTTCAGAATCTGGCATACAGTAGATAATCCAGTTAAAAAAGAATAACATCCCCTCAGGTCCCAACAAAAAGTGTTATCAGCAAATATGTAAACTCCTTAAATTCAAACATAACAAAATGGAAAAAGATCCCATTTTAATAGAAAAATTCAGTAGAAAAAATATGGAGAGACCAACAGATACACAGAGACATCAACCAATAAAAACAAAAAAGCACAATCAGTATATCAATCAGTCAGATTACAAAAGATTAAAAATTTTACTTTGGACTAATTGTATTGCAACAACAAAACACGAATCTCATCGACTATTTTTGTCGGGGAACATAACCCTCTCGGGCTTTAATCCCCTGTGAATTGGCTATTATTTGAGGTGAGACTGAATTTTGGTTTTACACTTGCCCAGAAGTTAAGATTTAGATATTAAGATAATAAAATAAAATTACAGTGCAATAGCTTTTTGGAAAATATGAAATTAATTTTGAAAAATATGCTGAATATATATTATTAATATTAGAATATCACTAGTTGAATACTAGTGTTGTTAAAATTAATCCAAAAGAGAAGTTGGTTGAAGTTCATGAAATTAGGCTTAGGATATTGCAGCAGTAGTCTATTGGATTCCTGTTTGCTTGTTCAGTCTGGTCGCAGTGAGAGCGCGCTCTGTGATTGGTCGATGGTGTGGTGTGTTAATTCTGTATATATAGGTGGGTGCATAGGGGTGAGATTTTGTGAGGAGTGTGCTTGTGTTACCAGTGTTTTTATATAAGTGAAATTAAAGAATTAAAATTTCTCGTGGTCTGTGTAGTTGTGGGTTGTTTCTGAGTGGGGTGTACTTTTCTATTTCTTGAATGGTTTTATTGCTAGAGGTATCAATTTTTTGGTAGAAATTTCCTGATAATTTTTTAATGAAGTTTTCAAGTGTTGGAAGTTTAATTCAGTATCTGATGTCTGTGTTTCTCATGTACCAGTGTGCTCTTACTATCATTCTAATGGTGGAATTTTGGGATTTTTCTAATAATTCCAGTGTTGTGTCAGCACAATGCGACCAGACTGGGCTAGCATAGGTCAGGATAGGTCTTAGTATCAGGGTGTAGATAAGCAATTTATTACGTCTACTTAATGTAGATTTACGCGAAATAAGGGGAAAAATATTATTTACTGCAGAATTATACTGCTTTTTAATTCGTAGAACGTGTTGTTTAAAAGTGAGTTTTTTATCCAACGTTACACCAAGATATTTGGTGTCTAGAGACCAGGGTATATTTTTGTTTTCCAGAAAAATGTCTGGTTCTATTTTTCTGTAGTTTCTGAAGAAGAAGACGGCCTCTGTCTTGGAAACGTTCAGGGCTATTTTCCAAGTAGAGTACCATGCTTCTAGTTTCTGTAGGTGTTCGTTTAGTGCTTGGCCTATTTTTGGTGAAAAGTAGTGTCTTGCTAGTATCGCAGTGTCATCTGCATACATGCATATTTTTGTATTTTGGTGTTTAGGGATGTCGTTCACGTAGTAATTGAACAAGGTGGTTGAGAGGATTCCTCCTTGCGGGACTCCAGCTTCAACTTACACGAATCTAAAGCTAACACAAGATATTTTTCCCACATTGTTCGAACCGGAAATGAAGCAATGCCCTCTATCAGAGAGAAAGTGTACTAAAGCAGAATTTTAAAGACACAAAAGAAATAAAAGCAAAATCGGGGAAAAAAAAGGGATAAGACAATTTAAAATGCCAAATTAAAAAAATTAAATGCAAAATTTGAAATAGTTTAAGACCAAAATTTAAATAATTATATCTAAATTAAATAATTAAAAATTACTAATCATTATATTTTATTATACGTACAATTATTATTACATATATAATTAAAAAATGCCTTTCGCCCTGTTTATCTATTTTCATAATATATATAATGATTTTTGATAATTTTTTTCCCTTTCTCATCCCCAAAATGAATGAGAAATAAAAATATATATACGTTGTATTGAATTTTCTATAAATATTTTATGTGTAGATGAAATGAAAAATAAGAATTAAATCTTTTTGTTTCATTAATATTTTATGAAATAGATGGTTATACTGTAAAATAATCAGTGCCATTGTCTGAAAATATATGAGAAAAGTTACCATGGAAAAGAGAGTTTAAAATTCTTAAGAATTCCTTCATTTCAGACATAAACAAAATAACTCGAAATATTTCTTTTACGATAATTTTGAAAACATTTCACAATGTAAAAATGCAAAGATTTTTTAAAGGGAAATCTGAGTAGAAGGTTCCGAGGTAATAGTTTTTTAAAACTATGAGGCAAATAAAAAACCCTCTAAGTAATAAAATTCTGAGTGTTTTGTAAGAAAGTAATTTGGCATAAAAAAAAAGCTTCCTGAAACAAAAACATTAGAAAACTCATTTTACTGAAGTTACTCTCGTCTGCGACAAACTCCATACACTTTACGAGAGTAAAAAAAATTATGAGAAGACTACGACTATAAACAAAGCAATATCCGTAAACGTAACAAGAACAGAACATTTTCAAAGTAATTTTAACACAAACATTCTGTAATAAAGACTTCACATTATCTTTCCTCCAGGAAAACGCAAGAAAAAAAATATTAACAAACCGTATAAAAAATTTCGCGTCTTCGCTCTTTTTGAACATTAAAAACTCATTGTAAACTTTTTCTAATTATCCATTGCATGCTTAAAGAACTATAGAGATCAAATTTGGAGATTTTTTTTTAAAGTCGTAAAGAAATGGCCAATTTCAAGTGGAAGTGTAATTTTTTTTTGAAAAATTCAATTTGATGTATTGAAGAGATATAGGAAAGCGACACTAAAATTGATTAAAATTAATAATATTTTCAAATTACTTTGCATACGCATATTTAAAGATCTATTGCTACCAGTCTCATATATTATTCTGGTTTGTTGACAAGAATATGCCTCTAGTGCTGATTTGAGAAACTGTAAGCGTTTTTGTGCGCATTCATCCGAACTTAGGACTATTATAGCTTTCACTTGACTTTAATAAAGAATGAAATGAATTGAACATTTTAAGGAATGTTCGTTTTTGACAGACGTGTGGTGTTTCAAATTTCAGTCATAAATACGAAGCTAAATTGAAAAGTATTGTCTCCAGTTCCAAAAAGTTTTTATTTGTTGCCTATTTTCAAAATTCTTGTTGTACTTATTCTTGCTTCATGTGCTTTTATGGTATGTATTTGTTTACTTTGTTCCCAGATGTAGATGTTGCGCTGTGAACTAAAAAAGTTGGCGATCGACTGGGAGATAAGGTTGATGTAGCGAGGGATCATGACACTTTGTAAATTTCACTTCTTCCCAAAGATGAAAGAATAACTTTACGGACATCCCTTTTGTTCTGACATCTGATAATTAGGCAAAGGTTAATATTAAAGCGTGGTATCGACAACTAGCACAAGAATTCTCCTCCGACGGGTTTGCCCGACAAGTCCGCAATTGCGCAAGTGCGTGAAAACTGATAGAAACGAATTGTTGAATTTTTTTGTCTTGGGAGAAGCGATTCATGCTGAACAATACTGAAAAATCAAAGAAAAAAAAATCAAAGGGGGATCAATCCCTGTAGGTTTTCATATTTCATCCACTCTAAAGTCGTACATGGGTGGATAAAGGGTTTGACCTCATCTTGCGGCAGGAAAGTTTTAGTCACAGGTATCAGAAAACTTATTCTTGCATCAATACATGAATTAAAAGCAAATAAGATTACACCAGAAAAATGTATTTGATGTGCGTATGTGAATCTGAAAATGCTTCAAAAGAAACTCTCGATTTTTAAATAAATTGAGTCATTCTGACTTTCTGGACAAATCTAATATTGCACTCATCTAGTATTCATTTCTATGAATTATTAAACAATCTGTAATCCTGTTCTAGTATACAAATCTACAAAAATTGAAAATAGTTTAGTAATATCGGTATTCATTAATGTTGTATGACACAACATTATTTAACTCACCAAAGATATCTCATTTATATAAATGTAATTAGGTAAACTAAATCGTGTTCGCCATAATTCCTTGTTGAAATTATTTATGGCTAATTCCTCGTTCACCGAAACATCTACTTAATCAGATTAACTAACTCCTTGCGTTCATAGAGTGTATATTTTAGCAGTACATCATTCGACGACTCGATTATGCAGAAGCTTTCAACTAAACCTAATGCAATCAATATATATTTAGTAATTACGTTTCCAAATCTCAGAGATTAAAGACCTCCAAAGGAAATATGAAGTTATTATTAAGTGAAGAATATTCTTCTATAGAAAGGAAAATGATTATTTTTTTTCACAGACTATATACTTTAAAATTTTAAAAGGTAGCTATAAATAGCTCGCCAGAATTAACACTATATTGGATATTACTCAATGTCCGATTCACTTTATTTGTAGTAAAATACATAAAGAATCACAAGGAATAAAAAACCCGTTTTGAAGGTTTAGTCGTCCAGTCTCAATTTTGATAAATTTGTATCAAATCTCAAATTCTTAAATTTTTCTGTAATCTATCATTTTATGCATATAGTTTATCTTTTAATTCTATTTAGTCATTATTAAACTCAGATTATTATGACAAAAATGTGGCTGCGCCTGAAGAAATGTATGAAAAAGATATGTGTCAACAAAGTAAATCAAACATTTTAAGTGTATCTGTTCGCCTAATTTGAGATTTTATTAAAAAAGCATACAAACATTAATATTTTTAGAATTACTCTCGAAATTATAAGCTTTGAAGCCAAACTATTGCCATAAATGATAAGGCTTATGAAAATTTTGGAAATATTTATAATGCCGATAACTTTGGAATCTGCAACAGCCAAGTTGATTTTCGGCTATTGTTTACGTGCAAAGTTGAAATACTGTAGCAACCCGATTGAGATTTAACTAGTAAACAATGAATAAAAAAACCCTTTTCATAGTGACTCGTCTGTAACAAAGACGAATGAAATTTAGTTTACAAACTGTAGCCAAAAACGTTATTTTTGTACTCTTATTTTCTCAACATTTTGTCAATAGCATGAAAGATTCTTCTTGGTAATTTTATACATTATAGATTTAGTTAAAATATTTTCATTTTTAAGTACTAATAGTCAAAGTTTAATTTAAAATGCTTGGAAATTTCTGAACAAACCAATTAATCTAAGCATGAGCACTGGTCATTTCTAAAGAAAAAAAAGTCCAACATAATACTGCTTAATTAATATAATTCCAATTTATCTTTATTTCTTCATTTAATAGCCCTGATGATCAATTAAAAAATTCAAAACTAATTTGTATACAGTTAATTTTACAAATTCTTTTGCATTATAAATCAAATGGATTTTTAAGATGAAACTATGCTAAAATAACCTAAAAATTGTTTTAAAAGTGAGTCTGTACGCAAATGCATTCACGTTATTACAAGAGTAGATAAAATATGAATGAACTTGTAAAAGATATCTTTTCTAAAATGCTATTTATTGATACACATTAAAGAAAATTCCAAGATAGTAACATATTCCAATAGATCCTAAATATTTTTTCATACGAATTGGGAGTTTTTCATTCATGAATGATAAATGAGTCATGTGTGTACACAGTCAATCGTGCTAAAGTTCTACTTCATTCAATATATATACTTCTCCTTCTAAACCTCTTTTGAGAGTTCTCAAACAGTTAATAGTCCGGACTAAAGAGTGAACTTGAAATTTTCTTTCGTTGCCTTTAAGGGTCTTGTAAGGTCTCCAAAAAGGAGAACATAGTGGAATGTAATGGAACGCTCTTTATACCGATATGTTGCTTTAAACTTCTCCGAAAGTTCACTGTCGTTTACTACATTACTCATACTTTAGTCACGAAGAAACTGAAGTAAGCAGTACCTCCTTAATCCCAAAATACAGGAGTGAGATAACAGATTTCTATAAGATAACCGTCGAGTATTTGTTTTTAATGAAGTAATTTTGCTTAATACGCGCATTATCTATTCTGCAAATCTCTTTTTTGGGGGGGGGCAGTTACTCAACAAATGAACATTGGAAGAATAAAACGATGGCAAACTATTATTTAAAGTTTAAATAACTTATTACGTTTGTTATGGCAAAATATATAACAATGACCAGTTACTGTTAAAAATGTCTCATTAATAATTGATTCTACTTCGAATAACAAACGCAGTAGAATGTATCACACATACAAATACATATTAAGAAGAAATATATTTCCTCTACTCTTATATATTAACAATCAAGTGCTATTTTATATGAATTTTTTTTCATAATTTTTCAATAAAAACCGGTGTAAAGTTTTCACTCAGCAATATTTTATCGTAAGGAGTTAACCAGAGCAATTTTTTAACGAAAACCAGGATTTACAGTCCTTTAGCTTAATTTTACAAGTCTTTCGGTTGATAAATCCTTTCATTGCCTTTTACATTATAAATAACGAAGCATAAAAACTTTGTTCCGAAAAAATGCTTCACCGCTTGATTTAAGATGAAGTATGTTGGCTTTGGTTCCCCATAAAGTCTAGATAGAAAGAAATCAGAGCTCACCTATTACTTTGATTAAAAACTAAATATTTAAGAACACTTTGCTTAAAGTTATGATGCCACGGATAGTATTAAAAAACTTGATAAAAGAAAGAGTAGTTTTCAGTAGAATAGAATGGAAATTTATTTTCAGTAAAGAAATCTGTAGCATAGTGGGAGGAAGCTGAAGCCATTTATTAAGACAGATTATTTGGCTGAAAGCAAATATATATATCAATGATTAATCCAATTCTCTTTTAAAATTTCGTTGCAATAAAAAATCTCGAATGTAAAACAATTTTGAAAAAGGCTTGTAACATAACTTATTTAATTTTTTTTCTTTAACAGTCTAAGGGAAAGTCACGGTATTTACTGCTTCACCCTCTCTGAATAAACTTCTGAAAACCTTCATTCCTTTTCTTTTGTAATACAAGGAAAATTTTAAAACTCTCTCCCATATTCTTAGTTTACTATAAAGACATCCTTTACTGCTTCCAGAATATGCTACTTACAATATTTCAGTTGTCACAGTTGGTCTTTTGCATCTAAAAAAGTAAACTAAGCTATTAATGACAGCATTTCTTTATTTAAGAAATATAATTCATGCAAAAAAGAATACAAATCTATCGACAAAATAGAAATGACGTATTTAATTAAAACTCTCTCGAGATATTTACTCAAAGAGTCTAAAAGTTTTTCCGTTTTGAAGAATAAAAAAAAAAAAAAAAAAAAGAAAGAAACCATATTGAAACAAAGATACTCTGCAAATTCTTGTCTGTACACGATATTGTTCAGTAGAAAGGCCATAATTAAACATGAATTTTTCATTTAACTCATAAAATATTTTGAAAATCATTATATTCTAAAGAAAGCCAAATCAGTCACGATAAGCTTTTGGAGATATATATTTCATAAAAAAAATTCTCAAATCCGAACTCTCATATTAGTTTGGTAATATACATATTCTTTTTTGTTTAAGAATTCTTTTCTCGTTTTAACTATTAACTTTTAAAAGAAAACTGATATTACTGTATTCTCCATCTAACAAGTAGAAAATGTTAAATATAACTCGTTATAAATATTTGGGTTATTTAATAAAGATTGCTATTAAAAGTTGAATAAATTGAATTCTGGATTCTGCATGATTAAAAGGGGTTCAAAAAGTACTCGAGATAGGAATAGGAATAGAAATCCTCTTTTCTCACATCCGAAAAGAAGATTCATAAAATTAAGGTTCCCATTTCCCAGGCATTTCGATTTTGTGAATATAAAGTTAAAAACCAAGAGAATTTCTACAAACGCCCTCAACTCTATAATAATGAATCTATTTGAATGCAGAAACTTTTATCCGAAATAATAAAAAATAATGACGTTTTTTGCGGAATTACATTTTATTTCCAATTTTAGAAAATATTTTTTTAAAAAAAATTTAACCTACGGGAAACCCAAGGAAAGAAGAATGTACGAAGCAAAATCAAATGAAATTTACCTTGCTTAGAATTTATATGCAGGGATTTTCGCTTGACCATATGGTATTGGATGAAGCGATTCTGAAGGAATTTTTTCTGCAGACCTAAAGACCAGTACGGATTATCCCTACGGCCTTGAAGCGTGGAATGAATTGATTTTACAAATTTTAAGAGGACGTGATTTCAAGAAATTATACGCTGAGTTGTTATGGTACCGGGAAATAAGAATGATATCTTTAATGTGAGTTAAAAAGACAGGGAAAAATTAGGAAATTATATTTAGGTGAAATTCTTATATATATATATATATATATATCACAGTCTGATACATTTGAAAGAGAGCGAGTCCGCCTCTAGCGAAAACAATATCTGTCAAGTTTACATAAGTCATCAAAGTTCCTTTTCTGCTTTGGGAAAGCGTAATCCATCCAAAATGAAAAGTACAATATTGTCATGAATGAAGAGAAAATCACTCTTTTAGGAGATAAGAAAAAGTATTTTCAACTTATTAAATGTGGAGGGTTTGTGGAAAGAATAAAGAGAAAAAAAATTAGAGAAATTTGTATAAGTAATGAAGGGGAAACTTTTCTGTTCTCGAAGTCCTTGGAGTATGCAAAAAAAAAAAAAAAAAAAAAAAAAAAAAAAATTTTAAAATTTTTGTTTAAAAAAAATTAAAAAAAAAAAAAAAAAAAAATACCTAAACATCTTTTTAGCTCTTTGCTTTGCATAAAGTGATACATTTACAACAATAGTGTTTTAAATTTGCAAAAAGAAAAAAAAAATTCTAAATATATGTAAAAATCAAAAAAAGAAGTTATTGCTCCCATAATGTTGAAAGCTAAAGTAATATATAAATTATGCGAAGAAATAAATATCTTCTTTTATTATGAGAAGAATTTCATTTCATTAAATTTCCCCGTTTTAGTTCTTAAAGAATTTAATAATTTCTTATTTTTGAGGTTAGTTCAAAATATAACCGTATTAGAATGGCTAATGGTGTGTTGGGAATAGGAAATGCAAATAGGGAAGCTCAATGAAATCTTGTGCAGTGATCGATTTTCCTTCCATTTAAAATATCAATGCACATAAGGCCCTTTGTGTCCTAAATAATCGTTGCAATAATTTTTGTGGCAGATGAGACCGTCTTTACTTTCTGTTGTAGCAGATTTACTGGAAGCAATTCATTGTTTTGATGGAATTCATTGAATCATGATTTACGAGTATCCAAGTCACACCCATGGTGACAACGTGATGAAAAATTTCGACAACTCATCTCGGCTCCAATCAAATCTTCATTTGGAAGCAAATCAAATGTAATCAATGAATAAGTGTCAAATTTGTTTTGAAGCCATTTAAGTGGTGAAAGAACACGAAACACCATTGTCATCCACCGTCAATGACATATTTTTGACAATCCTCACATTGCACAAGAATTAAGTATAATTTTTAAAATACAAAAAACTGTAAGTAAAATATTTGTGTAGAATCACCTGTTGAAGGAGAAACTTTGTTTTTGTGCAAAATATTTGAGTCGACATCTTCATGTGCAAAATATCAGCGCCCATCGGAAAGCAGAGAAAACGTCTCAATTGACATAAGCAGTTTAGAAATGTTTCTTGCAATTGGTGCGCAAAGGGAAGTTGTCAACGATTAAACAGAACAAATGATGCCACGAAGACGACAACTGCACATATTGGTGAAGGGAAAATTTTTTGGAAAGCTTGAATCTAGACCAAATCAAGCCAAAGTACCTCGCGTCTCAATATGAGCTCTCAAGACCATGACAGAGGTTTCAAAGTGCGAGGAATATTAACCGATGATCAGTATCAGGTCAGCCAAGGATTCAATACCATTCCAAAAGACCGATATTTGACAATATCGTACAACATCAGAGAGATATTTGTACCAGAGAATTTATTTAATTCAGTGCTCATAGTCATCACAGGAGTACGAATATCCAGCAAACTGTTTACAGGACACTAAGTCATCTTTATCTTTATGGCAGATAACCAGCAGTTTGCATTCTCCTCATATATACATCTAAATGTGCTCATTTAAACGGGGGTTTCGAGTGGTGGGCAATGTGATGTTCAGCGAGAAACCTTGTTTTAATCTGAACACTGAATCTCATCGGCTAACAAGTTGACGCATGTATTTCCAGGTCAGAAGGTGGAACACGTATTCACCTGGGAAAAGTCGCTGAAGGGCATCGTTTTCCATCAAATGGTGGGGAAAGGCATGTTTCAGGATGCCTGAACAGACCTCCATATGTTTGAGACGAAAGCTGTGACTACAAAAAGATATACAGATGGATTTCTAGAACCTTACATTCACCTGTTTTGAAGTTCTGTCGGTCCTGGCTTCATTTTTACGGATGATAATGCCCCTTGTAGCCGATCAGGCACGATCGACAACTTTCTTGAAACAAAAAATATCCAACGCGTGTTGATACCTGTGAATTAACCTGATCAAGTATGCAGGGTATACGCTCGGGAGACAACTTGCAACTATTCTTCCCCATTCAAAAAAACAAAAAAGCGTTCTTATTGAGATTAGGATCTCTTGGACTCATCCAACAATTCATCCACAATATCATAACAAGTATAGGAAATTGTTGATCATAGTGTCTGGCTGTCAGAGATTTCAACAGCTCCTACTCATTGTTTAACTCTACTGGCATCGAAAAGCTTATTTCAAAAGTCTATAAGATCGAAATTCCAACTGGGGTGACGTCAGAAAAATAGAACAACAATTGATTAACTATCTTCACAGATTATACAAGATCACTCTCTATCGAATCTCTTTCAACTCTCTAGAAACCCAGCTTAGAATTACACAATAAGCTTCTAGCTTATCTACTCATCCGCATCGAATGAGGTACTTTTTGATCCTTACAGTTTCGGCTCCGATGCCACGTACTCGAACCAGGAGCAATCAATTACAGCTCGAGAGAAATCAATTACAGAAATTCACTCGACATTTTACTTTGCTATCGGCTTTTGGATATCTCATTTCTCCTTTATTCCTTTCAATTTCATTTCGATTATAAAAAAAACTATAATTAACTAAATTAATTAGTTTCTTAACGTCATTTAATTTGCGAAGTCAGGTTTCATTTGGATGGAAAGGAGTTTGAATTTTATGCAATTCAAATTGCAAAAAATCTCTAAGATTTATGATGAGAAATCCGCGAAAAGACTAGCGTCACATGGTGACCATCCGTCGTATTAAGTTGCATCATCACTGTTTTTTTTATTTCATTTGTTTTTCATTAAAGTGTAAGCTTTATCTCCAGTTTTCTTTCAAACTGTTTTTCTTTGGATAATAAAAGTGTTTATTATCGATCTTTTGAACTATTTCCTTGTTTGATATCAGCTTTAAATTCGCATATCACGTTTCCCACCACACACATTCCCACTCAGAGTTTCCTCATTAATCACATATCTGGCAATTATACTCAACTTTTAGACACCAGTATACTAGCCTTGTAAGATATTATTGTTTCGCAAGCAACGATACAATTTTTGAAACCTCGCGTGAAAACACTTGACAAAAACCTTAAACAAAAGATCATTGTTGAGTTTGACAGGCCATTTGAAGCGAAACAGAGCTTTTACTCAAAAGAATACGAGATCATTAGTGACGCACACAATTCATAAATAGCAAATGAGCAAACAAAAGAATAAATTTGTGAAGAAACATTTAAAAATAAATTGCTTCTACTGACATTTTGAACAGCGCTCTTTCAACAATGTGCGCCATTTTCTTTTTGAACGTAATAGAATGAATCATAAAAGCATTGCAGGTTGCCACTCTCGTAATACAAGTTGCAATAAAGGAAGCGTTCAGATTCGATTATTCAACACGTTAACTGAGAGATTGTTACACTTTGCCAAATAGTTGCTTTATGATAGCAAACAATGCAATATTATAGTTTGAGAAAGAGAAAATTATTCTTTTTTTTGCATGCTTTATAACAGAAAGGAATTTTATTTTTTTATTCCCAGTAGAATTACATCTTATACCCTTCATGAAGAAAATGAACATCAAAGTAATTTGTTTCTAATTTTTGTACTATACTGACAAAATCTCTAGGAAAAGGCATTGTAAAGGGAGATAAAATGCCACTGGGAAATGAAATAAAGAGAGAAAATAAGCACTGAAATACGGAGTTATTTAGTTAAGAAAGATCGAAAAATGTTTTCAAAAAGATTTTTATTATATTCGACAAAAATTTAAAGACAAAGAGGATCGAATGTTCTAAGCATGGTTCAGCAATACTTGGGATATTAAAAGTAAGTTATAAATATCATCAATTTCAAAATAAAAAAAAACTTACTCATAAAATATTATATTAGAAAAATATGTAACTAAAATAACATATTTTTCTAATATAATATTTTAAGAGTAAATTATTTTTCAATTGTTGTAAAACATATTTTTTCGAGGATAGGGAGAATCTAAAATAAATATGTTATCTTTTTGTTCTCACTGAAGTTTATTTACATCATCTTCGATAAAAACCCCTCTCTTCACCAAATATCTTCGCATGACATTAGGTACAGGTCACAGTTTCGAGCAACATTTCATACAAAATAAAAAGTAACTCCGAGAAAGCAAGTTTATTCATTAATAACTTAGAAATTAAAAAAATGTCTTGGGATTATAAGATGCTTATCTATATTCTGATTCTTAAACCAGTTCCAATCTATTCCTGTCCGTCTGGAGCTCCAGCAAATTTTAACATAAAAAAATTAGGAAACTCCCTAAATCATTCTTCAAAATAAATTTTTAAACTTGATGGATTATGACAAATTCAGTTCACTATTTGCAATTAAATTTCCAACAATAGAAGCAATCATACAAAAATAGCCACTACATTCTTTGAAAACCTCGAAATGGACCACGCACACACACATATAATGCATGGACGCAGATATGCACGTACACGAAGACATTCACACACACAAATATATATATATATATACACACACTCACACACATATATATATATATACACACACACACTCACATATATATATATATATATATACACACACACACATATATATATGTATATAATCCAGATGTTAATATTGAACAACCAATGAATATCTTTCTATATCTTAAATTCAGTACCAAAACTTCACTACGGATTTGCTAGAAATAGTAATCGGGAATCTCTACCAATAAGAGAAGACCTGCAAACTAAATAGAGTGCGAATTCCAATGCATGTGCTCCAAATAAAAATTAAAATTTTTCCAATTTACATACTCCCCCCATTGGTGTACTGGTTGAAACTTTGAAATAAAGCAAGTTGAAAACAGATTTTGCACGTTTGATGTTTGTTGAAGCACTTGTCTTAATTAGCCTTTTGTTATTTTTAATACCCTTTAATTTTAAATTTTATTAAGGAATCAATAATGCTAATTTTTCAATACATTAACTTAAATTCTGGGTAAGATAAAAACCAGAGCCATTATGCACATCTGTTAAAGAATTGGAGATTAGAAGCCATGAAGCTTAAGTGCTCCAATCAAACTGTCAGATTGTAATTCATATTGAGATTGGAATATTATTACAAAAGTCATGACATGTGAGTGTATAGTTAAAATAGTACAACGAGGAAGATAATAGAGAATCAGGCTTTTTATTCAGAAATATTCAGAAATTATCGAAGCACAGGTAGTAGAACTTATACAGATCACAGATTAACAACAAAATTAGGAAAAACACAGCTGTGTATATATTAGTGACGCAATAGGAAAATAAAAACAGCTTTTGTACAGATAAGCAAAACAAATAGATAGTAAAAAAACTCGTAAACAGTAAGAGCGCTTTCAATAATGTACAACTCTGCATTGAACATTAAACTCTAAAGTTAGTCGAAAGCGGATTCCGCATTTCTACATATCTATAGATGTTTTACCCAGGTGAGATATGACAAAGAAAATTCCTGTAAAATCTATGAGACTCCTCTTCTAATAGAGATTTCGAGAACATTTGAGCATATCCGCAGGGACATCGTAAGGCATGGTCACCTGGGCCTATCTCAGGGCCTCGCCTTTGAGGAGGGCATTGTCTCGTTCTCTACACAGCCTAAATAAGATCATGATCAGAATAATTTTAACCGTCAAATGTTTTCCCGGACATGACTGGTTGAAGACAGTTACATCTATATAAAATATTTCTATATACAACGTTTGCTCAGAATCAGAGAAAATATTAGTTTTATTTCTAAAGCAATATTTGTCCAATTTATTGATAAAAATGCTGCTTAGGGAAGGACAATCACAGACATGACAGACATTCTTTCCAGTGACCTTTTATTTATTTGCACACAAGATAAGGACCGCTCATGAATAGACAATAGATACACTTCAGCCCCCAACAAAAGTGACAAAAACAAATTCCTATTTTATGACAGGCGTCAGGGCTAAGAAAAGAGGATTTAAATGACCCTGATGGAAATCACATTTTTTCGAAGTAATAAGTGGTCTACAGTTCTAAATCGGTAATTCCTTCCTTTAAATTTAATTGCTTTGAAACAAAAAGTAATTATGTTTTTATTTTTGAATTGTATTTCTTTGAGATTTCAGATAATATACAAATATTTATGTCGCATTGAAAAAAAAATAATATGTAACTGAATTTACATTTCTTACAGAGAGAGTTATAAAAAATATCTAGTTTAAAAGAATTCTGCTTTTTTTTTTGTAAATTTTCTTCTCTCTCTCTCTCTGAACAACATAAAATAATCTCTCAACTATTTATTAAATTATATATATAAGTACTTCAATGGACGCTTTAGAGTATTTTTATATTGATCAATATGCATAAGTGCGCGCTTCCTTCATTTTAAATGCACTATGGTCTTACTTGAGAATCTCTGATGTGTATTGTAATTCAGAGATTTTTATTTGCTTCTAATATGGAAAACGTTATTTTACTCTCTTAAAAATCAACATATTTAAAATGAATATATTGCATTACTACATATTTTAGTAATGTAATATACAAATGTAAAAAAAAAACAATCATATGACAGGAATACTACAGTACGGTTTGATAATTAGATAAATAAATGCCTGTACTATAATTTAATGTTTTTAGAGTAAACATCAAAAATGGAGAATTTCTCATCTAACACAGCACAAAATAAGAGATTTTTAGTGAATAAGACCCCTCACTAGAAATGTTTTATTTACGAGTGTATGTTTAATGAGATTTTCCTGCAGAAAATCAAAATTTGCTATATAGTTTAAATGCATGCACCTTTTTATTTACAAACTAAGGAGCGAACTTTCTCCTTTTTTTTCTTCAACAAAACAAAAGAAAAAAAGCGAAATGCTACACATAGTTATATGCACATTACGTGAGATATGGCATAATGGTTTTTAGAGCAGCATATTTATTTATTTATTTTTAATAGCAAAATAACAACTCTTTTTTCGAATAACTCTCCCCAAAATGTGTGTGTTTTTTGAAAATATTTCTTAGTTATTTTTAGGATATTAATAAAAGGGGAGTCATCATTTATTATATTATTCATACTTTTTCTGTATATCATCTTGTACGAGTTTAAAAAGGGATTCGAAGTTATAACCTGTCATTTATTTTTTAATAACTGATTATTTTATTTTAAAACTTCACTCATGTGGAAAAGGGGTACTCCAGTTAGTATTGAAATACAACCTTTAAGACTCCAGTCGACATGACACCAAGAAATCCCGAGCTTAATTTAACTGTATGGAGTTTCGTACTTGTCTATTTACATCTAGTGTATTGCTTTTAATTGCATGGAATAAAATGCATTCGAAAGAGCGAAAAAGAAATTTAAAGTTTCTTTAATTTTCGAATTTGTTAAATATGTTTGCAAGTATTTTAAAATATTTTCATGAGCATGGATTGTTTAATTAATGATGAATTACAGGCAGCGGGTACTCAACTTTCTGCCCAAAAATCAAAAATTAAGATGAATGAATTAGAAGCTACTTTTTAAACTATCCTTTGGAAAGACATTTTGATACGTATTGACAAAGTAAATCTATTTCTTTAGAGTAAAAATATGGATTTGTCGAAAAGCATAAAATTATTAAAATCGTTAATGATGTATATAAAAACCAAAAGAGAATCTTTTGACTACTATGAGTCAAGGAAGGAAGGAAGTTTCCTTTATAAAGGAATATGAAAGTGTTCACAAGCGTGTAAGACAACACAGTGTAAGGGTAACTTCCCTTGAAGAAAATAGAGATACGGACACAGCGTTTGAAAATAGCCACGGCCAGAAATTTAAAATAGAAACCTTTTTATCAATAATTGACTCTAATTTACAATATACAAACACGTAGTAAAAAATATATGAGGAGCGTTTTGAAATGTTTGGATTTTTTGTAAATAATTCTAATTTGGATGAGACAGAAATTGAAATAGCAGGCAAGAAAATACCAAAATTTTAAGATAAAGACATGAATGGAGAGGAACTGAACTTATAATGTCAACATTTTTGGTCATATATGATCACTAATGGCAAAAAGAAGAATGGAATAAAAGAAAGATTAATAAAAAAAATAATTCTACTAATGGAGATAAAGATCAGTTGTTGGATGAGGGGACTGGAATTGGGATCAACACACTCTTTACATACATGTATAATGAAAGACTATTCACAGTGTCTCCCAATATTGAAATAATAATAAGAATCTTACATATCAATGATGATTACTAACGCGAGTGGTGAGCGTTCATTTTCAAACCTCAAACTGGTCAAAATGAATGGAGAAATCGTATGACTCAATCACGTTTGAATAATTTAAGCTTGATGAGTATTGAATATGAAATATTATTAACAATTGGTTTTGAAGAACTAATTAATGATTTTGCAAATTTAAAATGTAGTAAACGGATATTCATATAAGACCTCATTTTAACTATGGATTGTTTTTATTGATCTGTACATGTATACACAATAAATTAGATTAAAGGATCTGGTGGATCCTTTTTTTATAAGAGTCCAGGGCCTCAATAAATCTTAAGATATCCCTGCATATCCGAGAATCTTCTTTTTGTCGCTAATGTCAGCAAGTTTTCTCCAAAATCGGTAAAGGTGAATGTGTGTGGTGGGGTCATTATTAAAGTCTTCCTCAGTATCCAAAAACCTCTACAAATGTCCTTTATCAATAGTGAGAATAATTTTGCAGTGAAGCATCATTGCAGGATCGTAATAATATTAACATTCAAATGATTTGGAAATAATGAATCTTAGGCTGTGTGTGAGAGAGATTAGAGTCAGATGTTTCACAGAAATATTTAGATATTTATAAGTCTTGTAACATCAAGTGATGTGCAGGAAAGCATTTCATAGGATCTTCAGTTAGTGGCTCGATAATTATTTTCTAATATCTATTTAGAAAACTTCAGCAACATTTGGATTCTATCTCAGAGGACACTTTATAACGAGCAGCTTGAATGAAACGCGTTACCATATTCAAGCTACGTATTACAAATCACCATATTAAGAAAACAGGCATTGCTTAAGAATTCTTATGCCAAGTAAGATGTGGTACCGCGAATCAGTGGCGACTTAACCTTGAAGATGCACACGACTCAAAATAATAAGAACAATTCTACTTTAAAATTGTCTGAACCTAAATGTGAAGATTTTTCCAAGATGATTCTGTTTGAAGATGTTTTTAAGAGAACAAAAATTTACAATATGTTTTTAAGAGAACAAAAATTTACAATATGTTTT
>BMAW01099204.1:22603-55662 GCA_019974015.1 Nephila pilipes | reverse complement strand
CTCTCTTTCGCACTTTCAAATTATATAATTTTAATACAGAAACCAATTTTTAGCAGAAATTCTATCATTAAACTAATTTTTACTGAAAATATTTATATTAAAATATAACTTAAAAGAGTTTTATTACAAATTTAACATAATTTTAGAAAGGAATCATATATAACACGCAGGCAGTTTAATAATTTGTCTTCTGTAAAGTGCCTGGAGGTCTAAATAATGAGCCCTTTGTTAAATACTTCTGTAGTAATCAATTTATAACAATCTATACATAATCCCAGTTTAAAATTTGTTAGAAATTGGTTGACGTTGTAGTTGGTTAATAAATTTCTCTCGATGGAAAATACTTTTCAGCAGATAAAGTTACATTTTGATTAATTGAAATCCTAATACTGTTAAATTACATTCCATTATTTTCAATTACAAGGACTTTCCCAAATTCAATAGAATTTAAGATAAAAGAGAATTACTTTAAGAATACTCTTCTTACTAGGAATAACTACAAAATATGTTATGCTTTTAATTTGTTTCAATTCCTCTAATAAAGTGAATGGCATTTATTTTGTAATTTAAATAAAAAAGCAAAATACGCACAGTAAAATAAAAGCTTAACGAATTGAAGACTCTTCATTACCTAAGAACTCTAATACAAAATTACTATAGTTCACTAAAATGCATAAGTGCCCAAACTGTCGTTAAGTAAGGAAAAAAAAAAAAAAAAAACTGCAGCTAAGACAGCGAATGTTTTTTTCCCTTCTTCATTTATATTCAATGATTAGCTTAAATTAATCAGCGAAAATACTTTCCCTTCCTTCATCTTATAATCGTCATTTTCATTTTTCTATCATGAAGATTTTACGAGTAATCTTTAAGGATCAGCTTCTAATAAATATTAATTTAATTCTTACACTCGCAATATTTAATAAATTAAACAATATTCTTGAACTAAATCGCATTGTTTGGAATTAGATATTTTTCTTTAAAAAAATCAATCATTGATTATCAATCTGCATATTTAGGTACATTATAAATCGATATTAAAATGCTTTAATAAATAAAGTAAATGAAACTGCTTATCTCTTCAAACATCATAAGAAATGCATCCATTACGTAACACATAATACTCATCATCAATTTTTAAATTGAGGTACCTTGAAATTTAAAATGAATATAAAATCCTTGCTCATATATCAGAAGTATATAGACATATTAAACAAGAATTGAATCCAAAGCTTTAGAACTAGCTCACGAAAGGCATTTTTTAAAATTCAATTTGCAAATTTAGGTATACTAAAAAAAAGGATTTAAAAATTATTTTTTGAAAAAAAAATAGATTTTTGCAATGAAAGTGTATGATAACTCACTTGCTTTAATCTAAGTTTAACTCATCAAACTAAAATATATATAATTTATTTTAATTGCCAACTGTTTCTTTAGGTAGAATATGAATTCATTTCCAAATTGCATTCATATTTGTTTGTTTGTTTGCTTCAGACCTTTCATTTTTAGAAAACGTTATTATAAACATGTATACAAGATTATTTTGATTAATTATTTATCAAAAAATATTTTGCATACTTTTAGCTCTAATTAATTACAAAATAATTTGTCAATTCATATTTATTTTAATAATTTTATAAGTTTTGTTTTAATTTAATACAACATAGGCAAAATTAGAATTAGTTTTTCATTTCTGAATTCAGAATTTAATAAAGGAATACTGAACTGAAACCAATTACTTTTCATTTTACTATTTTCTTCAACTGTAATGAGTGTAATTTCTTTTATTATTAAATGTTACTAAATTTTTTAAATCTTAGTGTTGGAAAAGTAATAAAAAATGTTCTGGAAAACCTTTTTTTCAAAAAGCTATTAATTGAAATTTTTAAATTATCCTACGTTTAAGTCAAGAACAAAACCATTGGGAACTTGTTCATATGTAGACCCTATGTTTATTTTTTCAAGTTGAGTACGCGAATAGAAAGGACTGATTCAATTGCTTAAATTTATGTTCCATATATATATATATATATATATATATATATATATATATAATATTTGTATTAACTATTTGTATTTTAAAAATAGTGCACACAACTATGTTAATGTTATAATGTATCACAAAGTAGTGGAACTTTAAATGCGACGTAATGTTAAATAGAAATTAATATTTAACGTAACCATGAAATGTAAAAATTTACAGCTTGAGTAAGGAACGTTTCAAGAATTTTCTTTGTCAATATGAAAAACTAACATATTTTTTACATAATTACTTATATTTGAATGAAAATAAAGATTAAAAAATACTTCAGTAACTAATAACTATATAAACTTCCAAAAGTTTCCGAATTTTATTTTAGTTTTGTGCTGAATTTTTAAAAAATAACGAAACGTGTATTTATCAAATATTACAGCTTATTAAATCACGCGAACATCTTTCCAGAAGAGCATAACAGCCAATCAGTTTCCCCTTTTATTTATTTCTTTATTTATTTGAGCTTTTTTGTTTCATATTTTTTTTTATCTTTCGATTGTTAAAAAGTGTTTCCATTTAATTTATTTCACATGATTTTTAGTTTTCATTCGATTGATTAGTAGGGTCGTAAAAATCAATGATAGACATATAAGTGAGAATAACTTACACTTGCAAACTTAGCACGAAATGTCTTTGCTCACATTTAATCAAGGGACATGTCCATGTAAAAAAAAAATATATATTACAATACAATTCTAGTCATGTGAAACTGAAGTAAAATTCTATGAACATTAAAAAATACCGAGAATCAAAATTAGGAAACTTATGCACTTTTTTTAACCTGTCAACTTATTTAATATATTGAGTATAAAACCAGCCGACTGAATTTCTTACGCGTAATGTTCTATTTCATTAATGAATATTTGTTCATTTTCCCAAATGATATTATTTTCTGAATGAATTTTTAATGGATAACTCTTACTAGCAAAAATTATGCTGAATCATTATCAATTTTAGAATATCTACTTGGTCAAAAAAAAATTTAATAGATAAACGTTTTTCATGTCTACTCAATTCATGCCTAAATTTATATCCTTGTTAGAATTTCAAAGTTATAAAACCATTACTTCGAGGGTATGATACATACGCAGAACAGATTAATTATTTGAAAAGTCTAGGCATCGAGCCAGATATTTCTAAACAACTTAGTTTTAAACTTTACTCGAGGTATTGCCTCAGAAAAAAGTAAAATTACTGATTTATAAAATTTTTATTGAAAGTGTTTCACTCAAGGAAACGCACACATCGTTAAATGAAAATGAGTAATGAAAATATTTAAAATAGAAATTTAGAAAAACTCCAGGCGAATAAACTGCATAAAAATTATTATTTCGAAAACAAGAAGGAAATAAATAAATCTTACAGCTGCGCTGAATATAGTTATAGAAAAGATTTTTGGTTGTTTGTATTAAATTAGTTAATACCGTGTATGTGATGTTTGCGATTGTTTCAATTAAAATGAAAAAAAGTAGTAAATATTATGTTAGTTACGATAGCTTTCATCAGGAAAACAAGTTGTTGCACAAAAATAGAATGTTTTCAATACATTATCAAAAAGAAAAAAAATAATGCACTTGTATGATAAAGGAATTTCTTCTAATGATAGATTAAAAACTATTGAAATTTCTTAAGTTTCCTCTCCCTGAAAATAAAATTGATAGTATAAGTTTCCTTATGTTAATTTAAAGAGCTAGAATTTTTGGATACATAATGAAAAAATGCATGCATGCTGTCTTTTGCAATAGCAGCGCAATAAGAAAGCTTTGTCCATGATCAAGTTTCTAAAAAACTGAAATAAGCATTTGTGATAAGAAAAATAAATTTACGTCTATTTATTAGTACTTCTCCTTTTAAATCGGTTGAATCTGTTTAATTAAATATATGCAATATAGAAAATAAAATTAGTTTTGTAACAAATGAATCTTTATATGAAAGGAGATTTATAGAGTATTAAATTATGTAATTAGTGGAATGAAAGGGACCAGTTTTCATGTTAAATGATTTTATCTGTTCAATAATTAAAAAGAAATTAGTAATGATACAATTGCAATAATCATTAAATTGTCCGACTGTGTAAAATTTGGTAATGTTTGAGAGTAATAGGTTTTTTTTTTATTATTTAGTTCTGATATATTCTGAAAAATAGCTACTGGAAACACTAAGCGTCTGAACTCCTTTATAACGGTAATAGAAACTTTATTTGGTTATACAGTTCAAGATCCACTACAGAAGATTATCTTAATGTAGAAACCATTTCGATTAACTTCTTAATTGATAATGTTATAAAATTAAATTATGATGATAAGCTAACGTTCAAGTATATTAAATCCTTCTGAGAGCTCAAATAATTTCCTGTTACAAACCTGAGGAATTCGAAACCACAGATGTTTCAATGAAAATAATTTTGAAAAATGTTATTCCAGCGTACCAAGCATTTCCTCGTTTGCTATTTGTAGAGAAGCAAAAAGTCATCAAACATATTGATGAATGGTTGGAACACAAGGAATCATCATACCTAATTCATCGGAATATACTAGTCCAGTAGTTCTAGTGAAGAAAAAAAACAGAGATTCCAGACTTTGAGTTGACAACAGCAAATGAAACCACAAACTGTCAAAGACTGATTTCCACTACCAATCATGTATGATGTACCAGACAGAATACAAGAGAAGAAAGTGCATACAACCTTTGATATGAAGAATGATTTTTCCATGTTGATGGAAATTCAATATTTTATTGTTCCGGGTGGACAATATTAATTTCACAAAATACCATATAGCCTTTTTGTACTATTCTCAAGGTACATTCATGTAACATATTTCGGAATTTGATGAATAAAGGAATACTAATAATTTATATAGAATATTTAATAATTCTATCAGCAGATAAAGAAGAATATTTGAGTAAACAAAGAATCGTTCTTAAAGAGGCACCCAATTATGGTCTTGAAATCCAATTGAAAAAGTGCAAGTTCTTAAAAATAAAAGTAGAATTTTTGGAACGTATTATTTAAAACGGTACTGTACGCCCTTCATTCGCTAGAATGCTCGTGGTAAGATATTTTCTTCAACCAACAACAATCACAAAAGTTCACAGGTTTTTAGGCCTGAAAAGTTTCTTCCAAAAAAATTATATCTGAATATTTTAAAACTGAGAAACCACTAGTGATCTATTAATTAAAGAAAATCACTTTATTTTTTAGTCAATATCAAATAGAAGATTTTGAAAAATTCAATGAAATTTTGACTAACAGTTTTAAGGCACCCGACTAGGTTCGCAGACCAATTTTTTTTAAAATGCTTTTCAGAAGAGTCTTTTAGTGTCAAATGATAAAAATAAACTCAAAAAGAAATATATTACATTAAATCATATGTATACTGGAATCAAGATATGTTTGAAAATAAATAATATTATTCAGAATTTTATGACAGCTGTGTGGCAGCTTTTTTTTAACCACTTAAGGGGTTATTGTTTTAATTGGAACACACATTTAGGAGGAACACTTTCAACTTCTTATCATTTGCTTTAATTTTAATTACATTTAGCTTAAATATATTCAATTTATTAACTTATTGTTTCTTTAATTTGTATGTCTGAAAAGTTTACTATTGTCCATTGTTCGATATTTTATCGCTTGCTTTAATTCTTATATTTAACTGAGTAATTTAATAATAATTATAAGGGAAGTGTATCTTGGGGGATAAATCTGTTCTTTGCAAAACTTTGCATATAATTTTTAAATTATTTATTTATTTATTTTTAAATGCTTATGTGAATATTAACGATACAATAAAATAGACCCAATAAATTAAAATGTTTTTTTTTCTATTTTTTGGACTTAGAAAAACAATAATTCGAGTCTGAAAAAAATTTAAATAAGCAAATGTATGTATTTAAGGAATGAAGATTAAGAAGATTAAAATGAGGAGTAAGGAATACTAATATAGTTTTTGAATAATTTCTATTAACATTATCGTTAAAAATTATTCGTGTATCAAACCAGATTTAATTTCATTGCAAATCACGAGTTATTGAGTATGAAAAACAATTACCGGACAATTAAGTTATTGGGATAAATGAAGGTATGTCTTAGGGGTCTAGAAAATATTATTGTGTACAAATACTTTTTTGGCGATCTTTGATCTTCATCTCAGGTTGTTATCAACCAATTACAACCAACAAAACTAATTTCAATGTGATAATAAGCTAATGAACCAAAAAGAAAAGTTAGAAATAATTGTATTAGTGTAATCTAATAATAACTTCAATCAACTGTGCAAACAAATGCATGAGGCGGAAAGGATTGACAATGAAGAACAAAGATAATATTGACAAAGATGTTTACATCAGTCTGAGTGAGTTTCATATTCACCTACGCATGAAAATACATAAAAAAAATGTTTCTATTAAATGTTTGACCTTTTCAACTAATATACATATTTTCCATAACCTCTCCTCGAATTTAAGGACTATTATTTAATAAAGATTTCATTTTTAATTTCCTATGTGTATGCCTTTTTCTTCTTTTAATAGATAATAAAATATACATGAGAAATATGCAGCTTATATTTAAATTTTATGAGTTAAAGTTTCATTCATATAAAGGAATTTATTCTTATTACAGACACAATGCAGTATGGTTTTGATTTCTGTAAATAGTAAGAGAAAGTAGAATTATTCTATTGTTCTGCGAAAATTTTTGAAAATAAGAATTAGTAATGTAGATGTATATAACCAAGCGTGTTAGTAGTAAATCGATGTGAAATGAATAAATTTTAATTTGCTTTCGTAATGAGATTTCAAAGATGTTTTTCTAGCTTTGAAAACTTTAAACTAACACCTTTCAGACTGAATTTAATCTGAATAGTGAATCATTCCAAAATTTTTAAAAAATAGAGAATTTCACTCACGGTGAAGAACATAAAATGTATACATAAAATATTGAATGAGAATTATTTGACAACAATAATCATCCGGATATGGTACTTTTTTTTTCTTTTGGCTTAATTATAAGATTAAAAATGAGATTAACTTTATGAAAGACAATTTTAATATCATTTTGAATTTCCTTTCTCTGATTTTGTTTGTGTAGGCTGAGTGGCTGTGGTCGCGAGCTCATGGCCTCCATTGTTCAATTCAGTCATGGCTTGAATTCCTGATGTCATCAAAAATACGAGATGTCCAGATGTTGGAATAGAGCAACTTCAACAAACGGAGTGTTTATTCAGCTGGTTTCCTCGTCATTTCCCCGTAAATCTAAAGTGCTAACAAAAACAATTAATCTTTATCTGAATTATTCATTTGAAATTTTTTTACAAAATTTCTTTATGAACCATATTATCTAACAAAGTTTTATGTATACCTAGAGTTTTCTCAATAGTTCTAATCCATTATTTTAAAGCCTTTTAGCAAAAATAAATTATTTTAACTTTTTGAATCCTTTTGAGTTATTCTTATCTATACTGAAAATACCTTTTTATTTATACAATGCATTACTTTAATTTTGTTGCAAATATGTAAAAATAATTCAAATGTGTTTTTTTGTGGATTTTTTTATTCTTGAGTTCTTATTTAATCATAATATTAATTAAAATAAGAGTTCAAGAGTGCAGACAATGCTATCTTTGTATGAACCATTATCAAATATTGATAAAAATATTTTGTTTTGATCTTATAAATAATTTGCTTCCATTTATTTAACCACAAAATAGCTTCTGTCTTTTAATTCGTTTGAAACATATTCGATGCTATCATTCAGAATTCGTAATTTTACAAACTCATAGAATACGTCATTTTTCAATCCATTTTTGGCTCTGAAGAAATGCACAGTCTTGATGAGATTCTGTATGATCTTATGAATTTTAAGTTTTAGGACATAAATAATTTCACTAAAATATGAAATATAATTTATTTACGTAACCTTTAAAGGTAAATTTTATCGTCTATTTACTTTCTTGTATATCCATTTATTTTTCAATTTATTACTAGGATACAATCGGAAGCTTTTTCTGATATGTTCACAATGTAAGAAGCATTTTATTTCAACTTTCGTTTTTATTACGTCACACACACATACACTCAAGAGCCAAAACATTATGATCACCCCTACATTTTGCAATGAACTCGCCTGGATGACGTGGAAGGCACGTGATCAGGTGGAAGTGGTATTTAACTGCTGCTAGAGAGTCCGAAGAATCATTCTTTCACTTACTTCTGTGTGTGATGCCCGATAGACATTTGGCAGATCTATGCGACTTTGATAGAGAGCAGATTGTAATGGCTCGAAGGCTCGGAACAAGTATTTCCGAAACTGCACGACTCGTGGGTTGTTCGCGATCTACATTTGTCAGTATTTATGCAAAGTGGATGAATTATGGTGAAACCAGCTGTAAACGACATGGTGTTGGACGTCCACACGCTATCAAAGAAAAAGGTCGTCGGAGACTGTCTCGCATGGTGAAGCAAAACCAGAGCCAGACAGTGGCTCATCTTACAGCCTAATACAATGCAGGGCCAAGTAGAATAGTATCGGAGCACACTGTTCAGCGGACACTGTTGGATATGGGGCTACGCAGCAAACGTCCCACTCGTGAGCCTTTGTTGACCAAGCGTCATCACCAACTGCTCGTGCGCTGGGCCCGGGAACATCGCGACTGGTCCATGGATCAGTGGGAGAGAGTTGCCTGGTCAGATAGATGAATCACAGTTTTTAGTTCATCAAGCCGACGGCCGTGTCAGGATACACCGTCTTTCAGGCGAACAGTTGCTACCGCAATTTACAGTAGGTAATACACAGGCCGGTGGTGGTGGTATTATGCTTTGGGGGACGTTCTGTTGATCATCTCTGGGACCCGTGGTTGTGGTAGAGCAGACCATGAATGCTACAGGATATCTGAACATCATTGCGGACCAGTTGCACCCTTACATGGCCTCTGTTTTTCCAGCTGGAAATTTAATGTTCCAACAGGACAACGCCCCATGCCACAAGGCTAATATTGTGTTGGAGTGGTTCCAGGAACATGATGCTGAATTCTATTTACTGTCCTGGCCGCCTAACTCACAGGATCTCAATCCGATAGAACACATTTGGGATGTCATGGGACGGCAGCTCAGAGTTCAAAGACCAGCAATTCGCAATATTTTGGATTTGAGTGACCGTTGCTTAAACATCTGGTGCAATCTGTCTCTGGTCATCTACCAAGGACTTGTTGCATTCACGCCAAGGCGGGTTGAAGCTGTGTTGCGCGCTAAAGGTGGGCCAACTCGTTATTGACAGGTGGTCATAATGTTTTAGCTTTTGAGTGTATAAATCTATTCGTTTCATCCTTAATTTAAATTGCGCTAGAGGATCCATAAAAATGTTTGATTGTATTATATTCATTAACATTATCTGTTCAAAAAAATTTCTTAGTTAAGTTATAATAATTGCTGCTATGATAATAGTTTTACGAAGAGGAATATTTTCAGCCAGCACTTGCTTCTCGATTTCACATACTAAATTCAAACTAATATTTTAATTATATCTTTGTATAAAATTTTTGAATTTAAAAACCTGAATATGTATTGAATGCCTTTTGTAATAATAGATTTGTAAGCTGACAGTGCATTAAAAAATACTCTGAAAAATAAAGTTTATCCAATATAAAAATTTCCCTTTTAATAAAAAGTGTAAATATATACATGTATTCAATACATATCTAATCATAATAATAAAAAAAGGAACTGTTCATGTAAATTGCGTTAGAAAACTTACTTAACCTTTTTTTAAAGAATTTTTAATGAATTTCTTCTTAAGTAAATAAAAATATATTAATATATATTTTTGCTTAAGATGAAAATCACGTTTAAAATTTGTGTCATTTATATTATAATAAGAAAACATTAAAATTATTGTAAACAATTCAGAAAGTAGAAGAATACGATAAACGTCTTTAACAAGAGATGAATTTATTTTTTTTCCAGATAATTGGATTTTAATAAATTGAGGAATAATTTGAAGAATTGTTTGATCACATTTATATATTAACATTCAATCCTGTTTTTTTTTTTTTTAAATAATTTTGTAACTATACAATGTAATAATGGTAAACTCATTTTTTTTTGCGAACTTTTCAAAAGAAATTTTATTGAATATGTTTCTTTTTAAGCTTATTTTTTGGCATAAATAGTTATAATACAATTTGATTAAAGTTAAAATGAAATACACCTTCTTCTCAAAAATCAATAATATTCCAAATTAATTTCTTAAGCAATCATAGTATTTTTTAAAACGAATAAAATAGAAAGGAATTGAAGATACCTTTAGTATTGTTTTTTTATATATATATTTCTTTTCTGAGTATACTGAAGTATTTTTATTAGAAATACCCATAATTGCAAGCAAAAAACAATATAAATATGCAGATTTGAAAATTGAAAAACATTTGTTTTAAATAAATAATGACAGAACTTATTTACTTTAAAGTAACGTAACTCAAAAGTTTTTGAATGAAATGAAAGTATTCTATATTACCAGATATTATTTATGAAATTTATAATCTAATTTACATATGTGTAAAATATAAACTAAAGACATAACTCAATATTCAAATTTCGTATTTGATTTTAAAGTAATTAGCAAAACGTATTTAAACATAAAATTTCTTGAAATGTTTAGTTTTTACATGAATGTTATATTTGAAAGTTAAATTATTTTAATCATTTTTAAAATAAATCTATTATTATTCATATAGGTATCTCACATCATGAAAAATATATCTATCGCCTCTTGTATCATGTAAGTGGCAGCGTTAACTTCATGGTCATTGTCGGGAGCTCGCAGCTGGTGTTATTTCGTCGAATCCTGATGGCACTAAACACCAGCTTACGTGATCCGTATAGCGGGGATGATGCACGCTAAATCTATCGAGGCTCTAAGTTCTCTTATGGGTGTAGTGTAGGAGGTGAGAGCTCAAGTATCGACCTCCTTACTTTCCCGTGATCGAAAATTACGAGGTCCATTTCCAGTACCTATCGAATTGATTCGTTTGACCACATCAATAAGAATACATCATAGTGTAGTGTAAAACATATGTTAATTTTACTGTAGAAACGGGGATAATAGCCTTGGTTGCTCTAAATCCTATAAAAACAAATAATCAGCAAGCTATTGTAGAAATAAAAACAACTTAAAATATTTGTTCATTTAATTCCTGAATATCGAATCACTTTTTGAGTTCTGTTACTACTTTAGCATTAATGTGATTAATAATTTAAAAATTTACCTTTGTGTGAGTTACTGTTTTTTTAGGAAATCATTTTGAAATCTCTTGAGTGTAAAACTAGTTTTAGCACAAAGGATTACAAAAAAACAGAAACAACGACTTATTAATCGTGAAAGCACGTATATAGTTTAGACAAAAATAAGGACAAAAAAAAAAAAGAAAAATCTAAAAGAATATTCTAAAATTTTCAATAAATGTATGTACTTAGAGTTTGATGTTTAGAAATAAAAATAAACTTTAATAATATTGTACAAAACCAGTTGTTATTTATTTATAGTCTTTTAACTAATTAAATAATGATTTTCAATTGATTCCTTAAGCTGCACCACGATTAATGTTAATGCAAGCACACTAATCTCAAACAAAAGATACTCCAATGATTTTGAAGCAAAATTGAAATGTGTATTTCTTTTATCTATCTTCAAAACATGAAACAGAAAATATTATGATACTATCATTTTGTTCTGATCGTTTCTAGTTGATTAAACCAGTTTATGATTATGGAATCAAAATAAATTTTTATATAATAGAAAGGAAATATTCTTGACTCTTGAAAGTTAAAAGAAAATCATTTTGTGAATGACTTCCAATCGATTCTCATTGTTTTTGCATCGCGTGATTTAACGGCAGGTATATATCATTTCCTGGTCGTAAATCGAGTTTCAGATGGAACACATCCACAGTAGCGTTTCTTTTACTTATATACTGACAGTTTTAGGGGCAATGGTTTTCATTTTGGCAGCTCTTTAAAAGTAAATGTCACATTACAGTTCATGTCTCTATTACATTTATCATTTTTTTCGATTTGAGTGTTTCAAGAAGTACCTTCAATCTTACGTTTCTTAACGAAGATTTTCAGAATGCTGAAACAGTATTTAAAATATTTTTACGAGATTTCAGGATATTCTCGGAGACGTATTACTTGAGGGAAAGATAAATTTCTAAAGCCTTTGTTCTTATTTTTCTTGCAATTTTGTTACGCAAATGCATATGATCATCTTGATATAGAAATCCCTTTACTTAATCTTATATGTTTTTATTATATACATTTGAAAAATCCTAATTTCTTAAATAGCATTTGCTTAAAACGCTTTCTCTTGTGGTGGTTTAAAGGAAAACAGATTCAAAAGGTTATTCCAAAAAATATTAGTAAAGCTCTTTATATCGGAATCTGCAACGAAATATAGTATATTTTATTCATTATTAAAGCCTATTATTCATAGTTTTAAAGATATGTTGATAATTGCATAAATACTTGAATAATGCTGTGTTTACTGATATACTAAGAAGATAAGACTCGATTAATTTAATCTGCCCAATTTGTAAAGAAAATAAATGTACTATATTATCAAAATGTAAAAGATGTAAAATAGCAACATATTATTATTATATACAGAGAATGAAACGGAAATGAAATAAATTAGGGGTAAAAATAATATTTAGAAAAATAATGTCCGGAAATGACTTTAAAATGTCACTGAATGTAGCAAAATGTGCTTGCTTAACCGGCAATAGATAACATTATAATGGTTATTCTCTAATAATTGAAAGCCTTTTGAAAAAATAACGACCTAATTTTAAAGCTTCAAAAAATTTATGTACTTTTGAATTTGGAGTAAAAAATGTCAAATGGTGATAGAGATAAGATCATATCCTCACTTGAAAAAGATGAAAAATACTTTTGAGAACCGATGTTTAGCAGTAAAAAATAAAACTAGCATTTAATTTTATATGATAGAGGATGATTGCAACTTGCATTTCTCTTACTTCAGAAGTGAGATGAACTGGCTTAAGTATTCAATAACTGTCTTATTTCTAATCTGAATAAGCGTTGTGAAAGGAATATAACTATAACCTACAGCATAGCCGTAGAAGTTCTAACGTGTATTTTAACCCAACTCGTGACCTCTATTTCAGAATCTCCAATGTTGACGAGTTTTATACAAGATCATGAGTGTATACATTGACAGTTGTATGATGTTTTTATAGCATATCAATCTATGTGCATACCTAATTTGTTTGAAATTTGTTCACAAGTTTAAGAAATTATCAACTAAAGGTAAAGTTTCTTAATTTTGAATACCTGTGAATAAAACTGCTTTCCCATTAATCAAAATTGCATGAATGTTTACTAAAACATTGCTTTTTACGGCTATTTCGTTGTTTAATACTCTAAATTTAATCTTTTTTTTAAATAATTACTATAAAGATAATGAAGACGTCTCGCAAATAATGTATAATCAAAATAATTGCTCTTATCAGTTCGCATGCCTATTTTCTATGTTAGTGTGATATATGGGAGAACGCAGATTTAATAAAGATAGATATATAAAATTTCAATGCAGCATTAAGTAAAAATATATAACGAATGAAAAAAAACACACACACAATTTAAAAAAGTTTTTACTAGCAAATTTCGCATATATTTCTTCTGTGCTTTTTAAAAATATTACATAATAACAATTCATTGAGTACATATGAAAGTATTTTCATTAGAATTACTTTAAGGTTTCGATGAACCACGCATTGGATCCTATGCCTTCTTTTCACGAGAAAAGGAAATATATACCGAGTTTTAAATCTCACAACTTTCTTTTCCTTTTAAGAATATCATATTTTCTTTATTTTTACAAAATATATGTTACCATACTCTACCGGTTTTCCATGTCTTCACTTCGGCTTTACCGTCTGTAAGCTGGGGTATCAGCTACAGTGTCAACATCATGACGTAATCGTGATTCAAAGTTGAGTAACACTTTGACTATATCTTATAGGCATTTGATAACGGTAGAATAAACAAATGCTAAGTGATCCAGAAAGAAATATAAAGACCTAAAAAATCCGATTACGTAAACATTTTCCATTAAAGTATCAATAAATTCCCAGATTCTCTAAAATAATATTCTGTGCAAAACATGTAACTGTAAAAACATATAATAACTGTAATTTCCATAAAACATGTAATAACTAATATAAATATATTTGCTTACATATTATTCCCAAATTTACAAAACACTTTGAGTAAAATATTGTAAAAATATGCATGTATTTGAATTGTTAATTAATAATATAATCACTGAAGCAACATAAACGCTGGTTTAATTTTATTTTTTATTTCTGACGCATTAAATAAAAATACTTAACGCATAATTTTGGATGCACACACATTTTTGAAACAAATATAAGTATTATATTTGATCTCAAAGTATGGTTGGATGAAAGTAAATTCAGGCCATTCAACATTTTATTGGAACAGTTTCGTAATAATTTTCCATCAAGTTCTTTTTAATTAATAATTAAAAGCAATTGTTAAAACTTAAATTAGAAAAATAGGAATGTATAAAACAGTTTTCCGCCTCAAGAATTGATCATAGGATTTACATCACATTTCATCTTACGCAATAAAAAGGCTCAGTATTTTACGCATGGAAAATGCTAATAAAGTATTTATTTTATTAGAGTTAATCCTTTCTTCTCATTATAATTTTTACAATGGAGTGTTTTTTATTAAATATAATTATTGTTAGTAATTATTTTAATCATCTTAAATAATAATCGTCTCTTTCTTAGTGTGACTAATATGGAATAAGGTTAATAACCTTACTATTATTAAACATAAGGAGGACTAGTGATAGAATGATTTAATATTTTAAGTTATACAAGATTCGGTTTATGTTTCCATATTTCTGGTGAATAGGAATTTGTGAGAAAGTAGTCTTATAGTCTTCGGTAACTTTAACAATCTTCTTTAAATAGAACTGTGGATTTATGAAAAATTAAAATAGATTAGGATTTTAATAACATGTAGGATGAAGATTGAAGTCTAATTTAAAAAACATTCATACAAAATGTTAGGTTTCATTTGCATAATATTCACTGTATAAAGTTAAATTTAATCAGCTCGAAAAAATATAAGCAAATTATTTTGTATAATACTGACATCGAATGAAATTTTTATTCAAAGTGATAGGCTTATTTAAAAGAAAAACATGCTTAGTTTTACATATGTTAATGAGAAAAACTATCTGCTAAATATACTTATATGGAAGAAAATTACTCAGGAAATAGAACCCTTAAGTATCAAATATTCTAATAATATTTATTTTGAGTACCTATAAATAATCCATGAAACTTCAACAATATAAAATATATAGAGCAATTTTATAAAATTCTATTAAGAAAAAGTTAATAAAAATAATTTATATATACATACCTTACAATAACACTGATGAACAAAAAAAGGCATTTTATTATTTTCTTTTTAATTTAAAGTTAATACTTCAATTGGATGTACTCTTGAGTACATAAAAGGATAATATAAATTTATATTTGGTTCTTATTTTTGTTAAATGAAGGATACGTAATTTTAGATTATTGTATTATAAATTTATTCCTCGAAGATGGTACAACAAAATGGTAAATTTATAAGAAATACATTTTCACACATTTCACGCAGTAAAGCATATTTTCAGTGTATTAATTTAAGTACATGAATACCCGTTTTAGCCTTTATGTTGTTGATCTGTAACTATTCCAAATAGGGGTTAAAAATTATTTCTTCTTTCATTTGCTATCGTTAACGAGATATCATAATGGATATTTATTAGGGAAATTATTCACCATGGCCTTCGCTTTTAAATGCTCCCATATTATATGGAAAATTTCCAGGTGAGAATGCAATAAATAGAGTCTGCACTTTTAATTATCCTCCTAGGAAGAGTTTCAAAATAATAATTTTAATTATAAAAAAATAAATGTACTATCATTTATTTTAGCAACCTATAAATGTACTATGATTTATTTTAGCCAACAATGTTGACGGAATATGTCTCGCAAAAGCACATATCATCCCGATAGAGATCCTTTATCTCTATCCCGAAAGAGATCCTTTATCTCTATCCCGATAGAGATCCTTTATCTCTATCCCGATAGAGATCCTTTATAAAATGATTTATCATTCCCAACTTGATGCAGTGTGATTGGAGTAATATGTTTACTTGTTAAGTGATATTGGTCTATTAGATAATAGCCTAAGCCCTTTCATGCATGTGCTTCACGATATATTGTAATCACGTTCTCTTTTTCAAATGTATCATATAAAAATGCAAGTTATTTTTTCAATTTCTTTTGCTTTCTATTTTTATGTTTGTGACGTTCTAAACAATAAAAAAATTACAAACTACTTAGGAGTTTTTCCTTGAATTATTGCAGCCATTACTTAGACGTCAATAAAGAATGCTATCCCTCAAAAGGAAAATGAAAGATTTTCATGTATTACTTACCTTGAAGTATTATAAGATAATAATAATACTGCTGCTACCAAAGTTCAGTTAACTGCTTTTTTTATCATCGGTAGCAACAACTTCTAAGAAAATCACTTTTATACACTTTAATTTTTAACTATTGCATGAATGTTTCATTCACTTATAAAGCAAAAAAAGAAAACTTTACATATGCTTGTTGTATTCGAAGAAGAATAGAAAAAGCTTTGAAATTTTTAATTATTTCCCATTTTAAAATAATTGTACATCAACGCAAGCATTTGCCACTTCAAGGTATAACTTTATTCTTTCCTTGAAACATATCCTATATGAAGGGAGTTATATTTATTTCCATTACAAAAGTACTGCTTTTAAAATCAACTTGAATCACACGTGAGAAATCTCAATTCCGCTGGTTTATGATACACATTTAAAAAAGACATGACACTTGGAATGTCGTTGCAAAATCATATTTCATTATATTTTTCATAAATGAAGTAAAGCCTTAATGGGGCTGTATCAAGACCACAAGATGACCATGTCATCAACTAAATGATAGTTAATGGGTGGATGCGGTACGGGAAATACCTCATTGTAATATTGTGGACTTATTATAGAAAATATGTTTGAATACTGAACATGCTTCTGGTTCTTAAAATCGATTCCGTTTGCATTGGAATCATACAGAAATAGCAATCGATCTTTAGATTCCTTCTAGATCCTTGATATGGTGAAATCTCTTTCCTTTTGACCCACACTCGAAATCAGATAGAACAGGGTAAACAACATAAGTGTTGTTACCATGACTTATCCTGCTCACCAACTTCGTATCCAAAATAATATTTGCGTCTTCTACAATTAGGGCTAACAAATTCCCCTCAAACATAGAAAGTACTACCTCTAGAAATAATATACTTTCGATACAATTTAAATATATATATTCGTCGACTTTTTGAACGCTACATTGATCAAATATTTCTCCCAAATGAACAACAAAATCTTTTCACGTCGTAATGTTTCACCAAAACCGTTCTAGTTTCATTGAGATGTATTATGTCATTCATTTCCATTGACATTTGTATGTAGAAAAAGCATTTTAAAAGGTAATAAAACAATAAAGTCATGTAATATATTTAAACACATATATTCCAGAAATGAATACATATTTCTCTTTTTATGAATGTTTTCCAAATTCAAATATAAATAATTATAAGATATTTTTAAAATTCCTCTAGAAAAATTTCATATCCGTCAATGTAATTCATCGATTAAATAAGTTGATATTTAGTAATTGATTAATTATCAATTATTCTTTATGGCATTATAATTTTTAATCATATTCTTAGCATTGGGAAATCATAGAATGAGCAATATATTGTCTTTATTCGAACTATATACGCATTAAAAAAAAAAAAAAGAAGAAAGAAATGTTTACAGAGAACATGGTATGGTATAAAAGAAATAACGCATTATAATCCTCCTTGCATACAAATATTTTCTTAAAAACAATTTAATCTCATAATCGTTTCCAAATACCATTCTGAGTTACCCATTGGGAAACTTTTTCTTGCCAGAAACACACCATCCCTTTTTTTATGCATTTCTAGCGAACACTGGGGAGCTAAAAGGATCAAGTCAATCATTAGATATAACACAAAACAATTATACCTCAAAGCTATGGAGCTTAATTTCTATTTCCAGAAAAATCTAATGGATTATTATACCACTGCGTCTTCTCAGAATATCGACAAATAATTCTGTTGCTCTTTAGAAATTATGCTTGACTGATACTTATCTTTAGCATTTCAGTTTCCTCGAATCATTTCAACTGCTTCCAAAAAACTAAGAGATAAAAATCAAATTTAGTTCCTAAGGAAAGAACCAAAACTTTTCCTGTATATTCAAATTTATTTCTACACCCAACCTGTCTATTGTTTTCTAGTAGTTGTTGTTATATTATGCTCTGGATTCCTCTTATTAGATTCCCTAATTTTTTTTATAAATATTTTTTTTGAAGTGGATTACATATAATTTTGTTTATCGGCAATTTTGCTATTACTGCTTTTATTTTGAATAAATAATTCAAATAGACACTTAAGTATAATTTATTATAAATAAGACAAATTTTTATTTTTGCCTGTTTATTTCGTTCAATCTTAACGATGAAACATTTTAAACAATGAGTGTCAAAATTACTCATTCCCTCTGAGCTTGATATTAGAAACAAACGTTAAGAAACCAAAAGAACCCAGTATTGATAAATTTGAGGCTAGAAAAAAATCATTGAGGGAATATAATAAAATGAATTTAATCGTGTCCGTTATTCAAATTCCTAATCCTGTTTCTCTATCGTAAATAGATTTTTATTTCAATCATTGATTTAGTACAATAAACTTATTTATTAAATGCATTTCTTTTTTGATATCATCTCGAAATTTTTAATTGTTTGCCCTCACACTGTGAATAAGAGACAAATAATATGAAATATATTAAGTGATTTGATGTTTTATCAATGTCAATATTAGAAGCCTCAGACTTGTGAACCTCGGTTAATTATGATGAACAGGACACTTGAGTATGAATCTCTGTCTCCAAATATGCACATCTCACGAACGGAAAAATTTGAAGCAGTTCATATTTAACTTGCACCCGCCCCGCTATTTAGCGGGTCTTTCGTGGCATCAGGACTCGACGGAAACAAAACCTGCAGCCTTCTCGTGACCTTGACTACTCAGCTACGACGTCCATAAAACAGACTAAGCCACTTGCGAAAATGTGGTTGAATGCAGGGGCGTCTTAAGACTTCTTGAGGTCCTATGCCGTTTTGAAAAAAAGGCCCCACCTGAAAACCTTTAATCTAATTTGGTGTATATACATGTACAGATCCATAACAGTAATTCATAGTAACTAAAATGAGGGCTTATGTAATATTCGTTTTTCATATTTAAAATTTGCTAAATCATTAATTAGGTCTTCAAAATCAATTGTTAATAATATTTCATTTTTAATACTCATCAAGCTTAAATTATTCAAACGTGATTGAGTCATACGATTTCTCAATTCATTTTTGACCAGCTTGAGTTTTGAAAGTGACACTGACCACTCGTGTAAGTAATTATCATTCATAAGAAAATTCTCATTACTATTTTAATAAAGGGAAACACAGTGAATAGTCTCATAATACTTGTTTGTATAGAGTGTGTCGATTCCAATTCCAGTCCCCTCATCCAACAACTGTTCTTCATCTTCATCTCTGTTAGTAGAATTATATTTTATATTAATCTTTCTTTTTTTCCATTTGTTCTCTTTACCTTTTCTTCGGCTTTGTGCCATCAAGGATCATTAAAGACCTAAAATGTTGACATTCCAAGTTCAGTTCCTCTCCATTAATGGAAAAAATCGTAAGCTTTTGATAATTTTTTCGCATGTTATTTTAATTTCTGTCTCATCTAAATTATAATTATTTTCAAAAAATCCAAATATTTCAAAACGCTCCCCATATTTTTTACTTCGCGTTTGTATACAACAAATTAGAGAGTGGTTTATTGGTAAAAAGGTCTCTATTTTAAATTTCTGGCCATGGCTGTTTTCAAACGTTGTGTCGGTGACTCTATTTCCTTCACGGAAAGTTATCCTAACACTACGTTGTCTTGCACGCTTGTGAACATTTTGATACACTTTTATAAAGGACACTTCCCTTTTAACTCATAATGGTCAAAAGAGCCACATTTTGATTCTCATGCATATCATTAACGTTTTTAATATTTTTAGACCTTTCGGCAAATCCATACTTATACTGTGGAGAAATAGGATTATTTTGTCAATACGTTTCAAAAAGTCATTCCAAACGATAGTTAAGAAAGTAGCTTTTAGTTCATTCATCTTATTTTTTTTTAATTTTTAGCAGAAATTTGAGTATCCGCTGCCTGTAATTCACCATTAATTAAGCAATCCATGCTCATGAAGTTATTTAAATAATTAAAAATACTTGCAAATATTTTTAAAAACTCGAAAACCAGAGAAAAACTTTTTTTTTTTGCTCCTTCGAATGATTTTTATTCCATGCAATTAAAAGCTAGAACTTAGATATAGATAGAAAAGAACGAAACTCCATAGGATTCCCATTATGCTCACGATTTCTCGGTGTCGTGTCGATGGGAGGTTTTATATCAATACTACCAGGAGTACCTATTTTACGCAAGATAATTTGTCTATTTTTGATGTATTAAACTTAAAACGTTAAATTATTATACAGGTATTTATTTATCTAGCTATCAAATCGAACTGTAGGATTCCAGTTATATGATTGTTTTTCTACATTTATATTACATAACTACAATCTGTAGTAATGTAATATATTCGCTTTATAAATGTTTTTTTTAATTGGGTTTAAATAATAATAAAAATAATAGTTATTTGAATTTTTAAACGAGTAAAATAACAAATTTCTGCCAGAAGCAAATAAAAATATTCCTCTCTGAATTACAATACACATCGGAAATTCTTTTGGAAGATTATAGTGCATTCAAAAAGAAGGAAGTGCGCAGTTATGTATATTAATCAATATATAAATATTCTAAATAATCCATTGAAATATTTATATATAATTTTATGAACTGTTAAGTTATTATTTCATGTTGTTCAAAGGGAGAGAGAAGAAAATTTACCAAAAAAAAAAAAAAAAAAAAAGCATAGAATTTTTTTGAACTGAATATTACTTTTATAACTCTCTCTCTAAAAATGCAAATACAATTACGTATTACTTAACTCTTTTTATCAGGATATATAAATTTTTGTATATTATCTTAAATCTCAAAGAAATACATTTTAAAAATAAAAACATAATAACCTTTTGCTGTTTCAAAGAAATTAAATTTAAAGAAAGGGATTGCCGATTTAGAACTGTTGATAACTTGTTTCTTCCAGAAGTGTGATTTCTTTCAGGGCCATTTCAATCCTCTTTTATTAGCCCCGATGCCTGTTTTAAAATAAGGAATTTGTTATTGTCACTTCTGTTGGGGGCTTAAGTTTATATCTTGTCCTTTCATGAGCGATCCTTAAATCATATGCAAAAAAACAAAAGGTTGCTGGAAGGAGTGTCTGTTATGTCTATACTTTTCTTCCTACAGCAGCATTTTTATCAATAAATTGAACATATCTCGCTTTAGAAATAAAACAAATATTCTTCCTGATTCTCCCTGTAAGTAGAAATCTTTAATACAGAAGTAACTGTCTTTAATCTCAGTCATGTCCGGGAATAATATTTGCTGATTAAAATTATTCTGATTATGATCTTATTGAGGCCGAATAGAGAACGAGACTAAGCCCCCCTCAAAGGCGAGACCGTTGGTCCATGCCTTAAGACGTCCCTGGTTGAATGTATTCCAATATTGTATATTGCAGGAAGTTTAGCAATTTATTAAATGTAACATTTCAGTTTTATAACAGTAAATGATTATTTTAGCAAATTTACATGAATCTTAAAATGATATTCACATTAATAAGTAGTAAAAAAAAATTACATGTATTTTTTTCCTTGAAAAGCAATATTGAGTTTTTAAGCTTTATATATTAAAATAAGTAACATTCACGGTTTTTTTTATTTCATTAAAACAAACCAAAGTAAAGGGTTAAGTAAACATAATTCTCTTTGGCCATCTAAGCAGAATTATGTGCCAGGTCAACATAATGTTAAATTTGCCTCTTTGACGGAATGCAGGTATTTCTTCCTTCTTTAACTTCTGAAGTTCAGGCATTTCATCGTGGACTTAAGAGCATTAAAATCCTTCAAATGACGAATATTAATCACACTGCCGGCCTCTATCTTGCTTGTCCATACTGTGAGGCTACTCCAATCTACAGCTTCAAGAAAACCAGGAAATCAGTATTAAAAAATATAAGTGAAATAAGAAATTAGAATAATATTTGAAAAATATATTGGTTAGACTAATACTAGCTAAACTATCTTTTCGCATACAATTTATTTGTTTATACATTTTTATTTTATATATAATATAATTTTCCATTAAAGTTAAGTTAACTTAGTAAATAAATATTTCACATTTATTATTTTTTAAGAACTAACAAGAAATTTTAAAAGATACTCAATATCTTTTGAAAGAAAAAAATCTTCAAAACCCCCGACTTTATATTTTAAATGCATTACAATATCATATCTATTTTAATAATAAAAACATTATTAAAATCATATCTCCAGTATTTTGAAATATAAATTTTGTTATGTTTTGCCAGTTATTATAATATGAGTTTTTAACCTACAATATATATATTTTTTACAAATATTTTATTTTATCTATATTATTATATTTATATTATATCTAATATTGCTTTGATTTTTATTATTATATTATATTTAAAAAATTTATATTTTTTATAAATTTTATAGGTATCTTAAGAAAGTTAGAAAAAAATATGAAGAAATTTTATTAATTTTATAACATATTTTTAATAAAGGTCTGTAATTGTATATAAAAACATTTTTTCACTATTTTCAACATCAATAAATGATCTATTATCAAAAAGATATTTATTAGTCATTCTTATACAGAGTTGCTTATAAAAATAGGATTATTGCTAAACACTTTTTCAGCATATCTAATAACAAAGCTATTTTAAATGGATTTACTTTGGGTTATTTTTAATGGATTTAGTTTTTAAATATCTTTCTCATTACTTTTAAAATCTAGTCACTAGTTACATTTGCTAATACAGTATTTGTGTGTTCACTAATTAAATAACTTAAGTATCACTATAATTTAATAAGTACTCATTGCCATAAAAAAATTGCGCAGCAAGAAGTAAGAGTGGGACTGTTACGAAACTAGGCATGGAATTACGTGTTAGGCAGATATGTAAATGGTTAAAAAGACTGCGTGATTGTACATTGCGTAAGACCACCAGAGGGCGTTGAGCTTTATTCTCATTGATTATAGAAAATGCGTGTATTTAATCTGTTGCAGATGGACTCTTTTAAACTAGATATGCCATTACGTCGCCATCATAGATAATATGAACAGTTGTCAGAGTTCGAGAGAGAAAGAATAATAGGAATGAGGGAAACCAAATGGTCAGCTCGGCCACCTGGGCCGTTGTGACTTTACTGTGAGAAGTTGTTGAGTTATATATATATATATATATATATGTAATATATAAATTTATATACAAGGAGTGTTCAAATGAAAAGGTACGATACAACACTGTGGGTATAATTGAAGACTTTATTCAGAGTATACACCATAGGCCTGAGAACAACGATCCCATTGATTAACGAGCCAAAGGATGCCTTGTTTACAGAATTCCTGTGGTCATCACGCGACCCAGTCCTTCACAGCGTCCTTTAGTTTGTCGTCCGAGTTGAAGCGCTTCCTTTTCAGATGTTTTTTCTGGGGACCAAATTCATAGAAATCGCATGGAGACATTTGCGGGCTGTAGGGCGGATGATCCAGCTCCTCTCACTTGAACTTGACAAGTTCCGCGTGTGTAACCCTAGATACGCGTGAACGCACGTTATTATGGAACAGAACTACACTCTCCTTGAGCAACCCCGGTCTTTTATTCTTAATAAAACTGCGAAGGCCTCAGAATGTCTCACAGTACACATCGGAGTTCATGGTTCTTCTGTGCTCAAGGAATTGAACAAGTAGCGAATATTGGACATTAAAAAAACGGTGAGCTACACCTTGACTGCTGAAGCAACGATTATGAACTTCTTAGGAGGGGGTGATGAAGAATGCTTCCACTGCATGCTGTCCCGCTTTGTCTCTGGGTCGTAGTGATAGCTCCAGCTCTCATCACCTGTGGCAATCCACTGAAGGGTCTTGATTATACCGAAACATATATTGAAGAACTAGCCCATACATAGTTCCTTTTTCTAGTCGGTCAGCTGTTATAAACGATTTATCTTTAACAATATTTAATTTAAGTAATTTCTTTTTTTCAGAATGGCAATATCTTCTTTTGCGCGTGTTTGCTTATGTGAAACGAAAATGCTAACATTCTTTTCTTTTATAGTTGTTATTTCTCGTTTTATGTTATTTTTTAGTTTGTATTATAGTGAAAATGATTTATCTGGAGAGCCAGGGGCTCAGGTAAAGCTTTTGAAATAAATATTCAGTTATTCTTATAAATCCGAGAAGTGTTTGTTTATACTACAGTAAGCTGTTTCGGAACCCCCTGCGCACTCACTCTCCAACAACCTATAGTGAACAATTGTCCATTCTGCTCTAACGCTGACAACCACATTTACAGCTCATATTCGCACTGGGACACCCCGACCATTTCTCACTATGTCATCCAGCTTGACGATAACATCGGGCGTAATGAATGTGTTTGCCTGGCTTGGTATCGGGTCATAAACCAATCTCTCACGGCCTGCACGAAAATGAACACTCCATATTACCATTGACTTGTCGGGCACACAGTTATCCCCGTCTACGGTCACCATCTGGCAATGAATAGCGGTAGGTTAAACACCTTTAACTGTCAAAAATTGGATAATGTCTCACTGCGTTTCATTCAATGAATTTTGCATTATGAAAGCCATCATGACCTCACACGCCTTGCCACGTCAATTGGACGGTGCTTTTTATAAGAGCCTCTGCTCTCTCCTGTGTATGCTCTAATCCAGCCAGAGACTCCGTTCGAATCCCTAGATGTCATGATACGTTCTCCCATAGAGGTACAGGCAAATATGTTATTGGTTACGTTGTTACAACGCTTATTTTCCTTTCATTTGAATACCCCTTGTTATATATATATACCATGTACGCTAATGGCGGCTAGTACACTTTAAATACGGTCGTGGTCACGAAGTAAACCAAGTTCCCTTAATAATTAATACCTCTGGGGGTATTAGATAATGGTTGACCCGGGACCCTAATCTGGATTTAAAATTCCCGAATATCTGCGGTGGTGCTGCCATCTGTTAAAGCAAATGTTTAAATTCTTCTTCTAAAGACTAGGGATCCTTAGATCTAATGAAGCCGTAACCCTCAAATCCTAGTCATGACTTGTAATTTAAAGGTTTAATGGACTTGCTGTGATTATACTCTTCAGATAAAGATATAAGCAGCAACAATATCAACATATTTATATATGTATGTATGTATATGTGTATATATATATATATATATATATATATATATATATATATATATTATACAAACATGTAAAGAAACTTTTTGAATAAATGATTGCATGAATTGCTCAAAATTTCAGAAATGCACTAACTGGGACAACTAAAAATATTTAGATTAGCTTGAGTCCTAAACTTAAATTTCTAGACTGACACCTAGCAGTATTTATTTGATGGATGATTAATTTCATTGTGATATTTAACAATATATACATATTTCTTTTGAGAAACGTCAAATAATACACTAAAATTTATTTTCATCGTATACTTGTAAGTGTATTATAGAGTGATTCAATGCATAAAATTAGCGAATGCCAACTATTGGTATAATTTATTTCTGATTCATCGCATGATTCATTCCGAAAGTCGAGAAATGCATTTTCGAAATCGATTTGTACTTCCTGGTAAATGTATGGAATAAATCCATTCTCTGGATTTCAGTGGTATGCTGGACATAAAGTAGATTCAGGCTAGTCAGCATTTTATCGAGAAATCGTTTCGGCTGATGGTCATTCTTAATGAAGATTCTTATGCTCAAATTGTACTATTCGAAATTAAATGCATTCCGAAACTTCTGTGAGAATCACAAATTTACGTAACATCCAACATTGCATTTTATCATGCAATTGGAGCTTCGCATCCGTTAAAGTGGAAATTACCTCTAAATCGTCGTGGAAATTATCACCGGAATCAATGTCTTCCAACAACTACGAGAAACTTCTAGAAAGTTGCGGTTTCATGTGAAATGAATAATATGTTGTATTAAATATTTTAACTCCCACCAATTGTTGCATACATCATCTGACTAACAGGGAACAAAATGGATGACTAAACAAAACGCAAACATAACTGGTATAGCACAGAATGAATAGGATGATATTTTAATGAATGGAATTTGGACATTTCTTTCAGAGTCTATGACAAAAATATTTGCGCTGTTATTGTTTGTAGCTTGAGAGGTCCATTAAAAAAGTTATGGAAAAAAATATACATTTTTCTCTAAATTGCAGAAATGTACAGCAATACGTATTACTTATCCTTTATGAATCCGAGTAAATCATTTATGGTATACAATAATTCTATGATTAATGAAGTTTTATTTTCAGAGATCAACAAAAAAAATAAATGTATTACATAAACAACAATTAAATGAAAACTTAAGACCTCATTTTGTTAATTTAGTGAACATTATTTTTGATATCGGTTTCCCAAACCTCTTGATATTTTTCGGCAAACATTTCAACTCCTTTATACACTTAGATAAATAAGAAACCCATTTGAGACGTTTTTGTCGTAAACAAGTCCAAGTTTGGAACAAAATGTATTGATTTAATTTTAGAGAGTTAGAAACCTCATTTTATTTCGAAATCTCATGTAGGATAGAAGACGATTTTTTCATAAATTAATGAAGATAATTATCGTTTCTTAATATTTTTCTTTATTTAATGACGTTAACAATTAAAAATCTCACAGAAAAAAAATGAACATAAATTGTTTAAGACATGTCTCATATAGCCTTTCAACCCATTTAACATTGCGAAATTCTAATGTCTTTATGGATTTTTTATATTTAATCAGAGTGTACAAGTATTGAATTTAAGATTTATCGCAATAATAATATTTAAGTAAAAACATGGATTTAAAAAAGTCTGTGTAAAAAGAAAGAGGAGTCTGATGTTCATAATTTGAGCTTAAGGAACAACTTACCAAAATTGAAAGGAAAAAGCTGAAACCAAAGTTTTCATCAGTTGTGCAATTGAGCTTTGTTTTGCTCATTAGGAGAAAATTGATCATTGCCTATACTATTGCTTTAATAATAAACAAAATTTCTTTAACTAAATGAACTTTCATTTTTGCTTCTCTTTTTTCATATTCTCATTTAATGGATGTCTAATAAACCGATATTATTGAATATAAAATTATTCTAGAATTATAGAACATACATTTTAGTTTACCATTAACAGTTGAATTCTTTCAGAAAGTATTATTGAAGTCGATTGACATTTTGTAGAACCATGGAAATTAAATTTGTTATAATGATCAAAGACTAACATTTCAGAGTTCAAACGTGCAACAATTTGCAATACCAAATTAGGAGCTCGAAAGGAAAAACTAATATACATATCATTAATAAAAGAACACACACACACACACATATATATATATATATGATCTAAGATCTGAAGATTTACCATTTCAGACGACAGCCATGATGTTCCCAGAGCACCGCCTAGCACTTCGAGAGAAATTCGAAAGAGTTAGAAGGGACGTTGAGGGAAAGTGATAGAGAGAGAGAGAGAGACGCTGAACAAGACGACTCAGTGAATTTACGCTGGACGTTATATCTATGATTATGTGAGTTTAATTAATTTGTTATGTGTTTTAATGATCTTTCCTTCGTTAGAAAATAAACTGTGTTTGTGTGTAATAAGTATTCGTTACTTTGAATCTTTACACACACCACAAGTGGGGGCTCCGCCCTACATAAGCGAATCAAACTTAGATGTTTAATTTAGCGACGAAATGACTATTCAAAAGAACTCCTCAATTGGATTTGTGTGTGATTTGTGACTTTGAAATACTGTGGATACCCTTAGTGGAACTTAATTCTATGGACGAAAAATTTCTGTGAGTGCAAGAATTCTATTTTATTTTCCTTTGCTGCAAAATGTCATTTCTTTCGAGCGCACGAAAGGTCGACTTAATAACTTTAGCAGAAATATTAGGACTAACAGTAGAGTCAAATGCTAAGGTTTCCGCCTTACTTAAGTTAATTACTAAAGATAAAAATTATGACGGATAATTCACAAAAGACTGTTTGGAAGTAATTACTAATAAATGAATGGGAAGAAGGAAGGAGGAACTTGAAAAAAGGGAATGTAAACTTAAAAAATTAGAATTGGAATCAAAAGCTACAATTTCAGAAGGAAATTCTGTACCTTTAGCTGTACCTAAGCTAAATCTAATGAAGTTAAGGCCACGTTATGATGTTGGTAAAGATATAAGTGTGTACTTTTCATTATTTGAGAGACAGATAATCCGAATTGACATTCCTAAAGACGATTGGATAACACATTTATTACCCTTGCTTTCTTTGGAGATAGTAAATATTGTAGCACGCGAACCTGACCCGGAAGCCAACGACTACATTCATGTTAAGAAATTGTTATTGCAACGATTTAAATTGAGTCTTGAACAATTCAGGTTAAAATTTTTTATTCACAAAAAAGAATCATCTGCCTCTTGGCGTGATTTAGCATTTGAACTCCAAAATTACTTTGATGAATGGATAACCGGCCTAAATATTAAAACTTTTGAAGAATTAAAACAACTTTTGATTTCAGACCAGTTAAAGCAAAAAATACCTCCAGAAGTATGCGATCATCTTATAGATGAATTACCTAAAATAACAAGTATCGACTGCTTAGTACAAAAGTTAGACTATTATGAAATTGTGCGACGTAATTTCAGAAGGGAAGCAAACAGAAGCGTTCACGATTATGTACAAAACAAAAAACCATTTGTTAAAGAATACAGAAAAATGCATTCGATTGTTCGTGCTCCGATTGATGATTTTAAACCAAAAAATAAGTATTGTGGTTATAAGCATGAAAATAATTCAAACATAAAGTGTTTCAATTGTAACTTATGGGGTCATAAATCTGCTGAGTGTAAAAATAAGAAAGATGGGTTGAAATGTTCTAAATTTAGGCATATAGCTAAATTTTGTGATCAAACAGAGGTAAATCAAACTTTAGTCACTAGAAGTAATATCTTTACTAAAAAATTAGAAAAAATTGTTGAAATTCAAGGTGTTAAAGTCAATGCTTTATTCGATACTGGCTCCGAATTATCACTGAAAAGTTATGAAAGTTATATAAAGATTGGATCCCCAAAACTATCATTTAACAATGTATCTTTCGCTGGAATCAATCAGGAATGTCTTTCTCCTTTGGGATTCTTTTATTCTGACATTAAATTTGATAAAAGCTGTATAGCAACAGAAATTTGTGTAATTCAAAAATTATGTTGTGACATTATTATTGGCCTTGATGTAATTAACAAATTAAATATTACTATAAATGAAAATGGAATCGAAATTGCGGGGGAAAGAAATACTTTTCATGCCAGTTATGCAACAATTAATTTCAATCGTGTTCCTCCCCACAAAACCTCGCCTAATAATATAAAACACATTACGTCGGTATTTTGACAGGTGCGAAAAAAGAGGAACTTCTGAACCCTATTCTAAAGGTTAATAAGCCTCTCAATACTTATCATATTGATTTTGTTGGACCCCTACCTTCCACCAACAAAAATTACAACCATATTTTCACGATTGTAGATGCTTTCACAAAATTCACTTGGTTTTATCCCGTGAAATCCACATCCACAAAAGACGCTATAGTTAAATTGAGGCTACAACAAAGTGTTTTTGGTAATCCTTCCCGAATCATTACTGATCGCGGATCTGCATTCACCTCAAAAGAATTTCCTGACTATTGTGCAAAAGAAGGTATAGATCATTTTACAATCGCTACTGGAATTCCCCTTGGCAATTGCTAAATAGAACGGATACATGGAACTTTACTCCCTGTATTAGCTATGCTGTCGCTAGAAAACCCGAAAAAATGGTACACATACATAACCGATGTACAACGAATCATCAACAGTACTTTCTCACAAAGTACAAAATATACACCTATTGAACTGATGGTTGACGTTAAGATGAAGAACGTAGAAGATTCTAAAATTCAAGAGCTGTTGGAAAAAAAACACTGAAACTTTATGATAGAAGATAGACAAAAAATGCGTGGTAATGCGAATAATAGCATATTAAAGATCCAATAGGAAAATGAAAAGAAGTTTAATAAAAAGCTTAAAACAGCGCGTACCTATACCATCAATGACCTAGTCGTGATTAAACGAACTCAGTTTACTCCAGGAATGAAACTGAACCCTATGTTTCTTGGACCCTATAAAGTCATATGGACCAAGCTGCATGATCGCTATGAAGTTGTACGAGTCGGCATTCACGAATAGCCGATAAACACTGTAACTGCAGCCGATCGTATGAAACCGTGGTCCACCTAAGACATTTTTTTTAAAAAAAAAAATTTGTGCTTGTGTGTTTTGTTTCTTTTTTTTTTTATCTTGTTTTTTTCCCTTTAATTGCATTTCTCCTGATGTATCTGTTTATGATGTCGATCAAGCATATTGCGATGGTGCAATGAAGGTAAGGACGACCGAAATTGTGAGTCCTAAGATCTGCCCATCTACCATTTAAGATAACAGCCGTGATGTTCCCAGAGTGCCGTCTAGCGCTTCGAGGGAGATTCGAAAGAGTTAGAGGAGAGACATCGAGCCTCTCGGAGATGGAGAGGCATCGAGATTCTGAACAAGACGGTTCAAGGAAATTGTACTAGACGTTATATTTATTACAAAATTAAAGTTTAATATTTCTGCGACAACGTGCAGATGTGTTTTTATGAATGTTGGAATGTGACAGATATTTGGCTACTTTCTTATTTATGTATGCCCCCCGGTTGAGATGAAGAGCGACCACAAAGTCTGAGAAAGTCCTCTTTCCTCCTAAAACTTCTATTCACACTGCTGAAAATTAAATGTTCAATGAATGTCTATGTGACTTTCATGTCACAGTGCCAGGGACAGATTATCCCAAATTAAAATCCTTTTGTTTCATGATACGTGGGAATTACGCATAAATAATTTCCAACGATATTTCAGCAGCTGAATTTACAAAACTTTCTTTCTTTACAGGAAATTGATATTTGTCTTTACAAAAAAGTAAATTTCTTCCACTTAAAAATTTTTGCAGTTAAGTTTAGCTTCTTGATAAATAAATTAAATTCTCTATCTTGAAACCTTTATCAAAATGTGTTAAGTATATTAGAAAATTACACCTTAAAAGAGACAACATTTCTAAACTTTACTTTTTATTATTTCATTAGTTTTCAAAGAGAGCACACAAGATCGTAATCAAATTAAAGAAAACAAATTAAAGATTATTTAATTTATTTTCTGTTTTGTGCAATAACCACATGATAAAAAACAAACTTTTTAATTTAATAATAATAGGACCCTATAAATTCCACTGGACTTTCAGTTGTATTACATTTATTAAATTTAACCGAGAACATTATTCATAGGGCTTATGTATAATTCAGAAACAATTTTTCTTATCCCAAGCATGTATGACTTCTAAACTATTTGTATACGATGTGAATTTCACAGGAAAATCGAAAAATGTATCGGAAAAAGAATTTTCATGTGAATATTAAAGGAATTAGCTAGAGTAAAATATTTTTTTCATAGAAGAAATATGCTTTCCATTTCGCCCTCTATAAAAAAATATTTTACTAAAGAATGTTATTTGAAAATAAATTTCATCTATATCTAGAATACCTATAATTATTTCCCTATCATTTAAGTAGCATTTATTGCATAATCATTTTTTTAAAAAACATGTTATATAATGAAGCAGAAATGGTACTTTTTCAGAATTCTGTACTAAAAAAAATATTTGTCTCGAGAGAAGCTACAAATTTATTATTAAATTGAAAAGAGTGGACGGAAAAGTTTCCGACCTTTACTTGAAAATGGCAGAACTCGTCAATAAAAGCTGAGAAATATGATCACGAATCTTTTGACAAGTACTCACGAAAATTTCATGTAATTTGGACACGTAGTTGCTGTTTGACAATCGTTTGAACAAGAAGATGTGAATGTTTTTGTGAAAATGGAAAAAAATTGAGTATCGAGCTGTCATTAAATATTTGTTTTTGAAAGACAATATGCCTACGCAAATGAAAAATGAGTTTTATGCTGTGTGCGGGGGCTTTGTATTATCATTTAATTAAATGAAATTTTGGGCAGTTGAATTCAAACGTGATAGTAACAGCTTGAGACATAATGAACGTTCGAGACGTATAAAAACTACAACCATAGTTAATAACATCTGTAAAGTGCACCAAATGGAGCTAGATGACCGTTGAAATTTAGCAGAGGCTATGAATATGTCCAATGAATGTATTTCTCCGATAATGAATCAAAATTTTGGCATGAAAAAGCAGTCAGCGTGTTGGATGGCGCATTTGCTCACGTCACACCAAAAACGTGTTAGAATGAACATTTCCAACACTCTGTTGGTGCAGTTTAGTCGCAATAAATCAGAGTTTTGGTACCGAGTAATTACTATGGATGAAACTTGAGTACATCTTTATACGCTCGAAACAAAAATACAGAGGAATTATTGAAAAGCGAAGGGAAAATTGGAGCCAAAAAAAAGCAAAGTCTGTTTTCTTAGTAAGAAAGGTGACGGCAACTTT
>BMAW01099204.1:11774-22203 GCA_019974015.1 Nephila pilipes | reverse complement strand
AAAAAAGCAAAGTCTGTTTTCTTAGTAAGAAAGGTGACGGCAACTTTTTTTGGGAATAGTAATTTAGTTACATAGATCAATTAGTTTCAAACAGGAAAATGCCATTGCAGAATTTTAATACGCATCATTACTTGACAAGCTGAAGGCAGATATTGCGGAAAAACGGCCACGTTTGCATAAAAAATTATGTTTCACCAAGACTATGCACCATCTCACACAAGGGTTTCTCATGGTGAAAATACACGAATTATGGTTTTAACTGTTTGACCACCTTCCTTTCTCATCAGATCTATGCACAATCGACTTTTTTTTGTTTTCTAATCTAAAAATTTGGCTCGTAGGACAGATAATTCCATCAAAAGAGAAAGCTAGCACCTTTGTAAGCACTTATTTTTCAGAGAAAGATGCCTAGTACTATTTAGACGCGTTAAATAGAAGGAAGCGTTTCTGAGAGAATTGTGTAGACTTCCAAGGAAACTATGTAGAAAAATAAAAATAAATTTAAAAAAAAAATGTCAACTATTCTTTAAATAAAAACTTAAGTACTACTAGCTTTGTTACTCAAAAAAAAATTGTAACTACTTTGCGTTAAAATGAGCCACTTAGCGGCTGCCGGAGGAGTGATGACTACTGGAGGGCTAATACCCAGCAGTCCAAGTGGAGCTATCAAGCAAAAATGGTATTGTCAACGAGACTTATGTGAATCTGTATTGTTATGTTAACCATTAATTGTTTCTCCTTATTCTGCTGTATCCTTAAGTGGATGAGTAAATAAACCGTAACTGGATCTAGAAAGATATTCGTTATTTGGACAGTTGCAATTTATTGAATATTTGTTAACTCTTACAGAATTCCTAACATGGTGCTCATGGATATAGATCTATCTTTTCATACTACAGTTTTTAATGCTATATTGTGAATAAAATTTACACTTATTTAATTTTAATAACTATTAAATCTCAATGATAAGGATGATTATTCGATGAAATAAAATGATATTTAAAATCAAATAATTATGTATAATATAAGTAAGCATGTGTAAGCAATTTTTTAAAAACTCTGCGAGATCAGTTATTATGATATGTGAATAAAATAAATTAAGAAAGGTATATTTTCAGCCCAATTACTTTAATTACACTAGCATAATCAATCATCACAGCCTTTAAATTTTCCAATGTTTTCCAGTATATAATTAGACAAAGTTTTGAAACATATGAAAAGCAAATTACTGGAGAACGACATTTCAGTCCACTGCGAAAGTAGTTTTAATTATTTATTTATATTTCTAGTTCTATATCTTATAATTTACATGCATAATTGTCCAGAAAAAAATTAATTTGCTTTGAAAATATAATGAAACTTCGGGGGAAAAGATTTAGATTTCAGAGTTTTATGTCAAATATTTACAAACAACTGTAAAAAAGTGATTCATACACAATTTAAAAGAATGAAAGTTCTTGCATATATTTGTCAGGGTCAGTAAGATGTTAAATATAGTTTTAACAAAATATCAATATAATTAATTTAATTTAAATTGCATTACATAGAAGTACCTTTGAATAATCTAATATAAAACTATTAATTTAAAGAATGTAAAAATTTAAATAATATGATGTTGAAATGCATCCAACAAGGAGTAACAAAACTTGTAAGAAAAAAATGTGCTTATTATATACAACTTTAGTCCATTTAACTGTTTAATTAATTTCATAATATTTTTGCGTGCAACGAAGGAAAAAAATCACTGAATAATCTGCTTGACTGAAATAAAAGTATTTGGAAAACATTGAGGGGTGTACATATTAAAAATTAAGAAATAATAATTATTATTAGCATATGATTAAGTTAAGACTTCTTAACATATTTGAAAAATGAATATTAATTTTCAAAATTTGCATATCTTAGAAATTCAAATAAAAATTGACGAACGTAATATCACATGCATTCCAAGTATGTATACAGCGTTATAGAAAGACACATATGCAAGATATATGTAACTGAACTGACTCTACTTGTTTAACAGACAAATTCAAAACATAAAAAAATCTCTTTTCGCGTTAAAACATTTTCTCCTTCAAAGAACCATAAATAAGTTGTTGATTTAAGATTTTGAACACTTTGGCTGGTTTGGTCATGTCTCTCTCTCTCTCTCTCTCTCTCTCTTCTACTGCCCAAAAAGAAGATGTTGTATGTTAAAGCTAACTAGGCTTTAACATAACTCATCATGAGCGTGGTAGTTTGTTTGATGAATAAAGTATAAACTGTAGTGTCGTTCATGTAATCTGAAAATTTTTCACAATTTCAATTCCGGTGTATGAATTGTAATGTTACAATAATAAAATATGGTGAAACGTTTTGAAAAATAAATATATTTTAAAAAATTCGCGTAATATTCTTTAAAAAAAATTTCATAATGATATTGAGCATTTATCAGATAAAGACATCTGTCAAAAAATAAATAATGATTTTTTCTAGCACATCGCAAAATCATGATGTTTGCAGAAATTTAATTTTTATAAAACTTGTCTAAAAATTTATGAATATTTCAATATTTTCTTTTTATTTTTTTGATACAGAAATACTTTAAGCTTCCATAGAAATATAAAAAAATGTCTAATACAACAAACATTTTATTTAAAAATATATATTTTGGCAATGAAAAGTATTTTTTCAAAAAGATTTAGCTACAAACTCTTTTAAATAATTTTAGTACTTTGATTCTTTTTTTTTGAAAAATGCTATTCATTGTGATATAAGAGCGGTTTATTAGAGGAATACATATGTCTTACACATAACAGTGAGAAACGTATTTTTACATTTGGATACAACGTGGTACATAATTAACTTAGGTAATTAGAAAATTTAAATCGTAATTTCATAACTTAATGAAGTATGAGAGTCTTATACCAGAATTACCTAATGAAATGTCATTATGAGTAAACATTTTGATAATAGCATATTAGTGGCAATATTATTTTTATTGGTGACGAAGTAACATATTCTGAAACACACTTAATACTAAAAATTCATTAAAGGTTATTTATAAATAACCTTTAAGAATTAACCTTAAGAGTAAGAATGAGATATCACCTTGCATGTCATAACCTCTCAGTCACAGTAAAAATAATCATGGTCAATGTAATTGTATACTATTTCCTTGAAATAATTCAACAATATAAACTTGTGCATGAAAAGAAAAAAAATAATTTTATTAATTATTAATGTTCGTTTGCTTAAATAATGAAAAGCCAAATGCCCAAGCTCGAAAAACTTTGTTTAAAATACCCTGACTTCGTTATATTTGATTAGTTGTGATACTCAAATATAAGACGATTTTTTGAAATTTTCTTAGAATAAAATGTATACAAAGTTATCTACTTTACACACCAGGACATGGTAAAAAAGTTATAAATTTTGAATCAACTAAGAAATCGTTATTGCCAAACAGCTGTAAGAACAATTAGAGCATATATGCAGTATCAAAAGTATGAATTTACAAACAAAATAAATAACTTATTTACAAAAAATATATGCAGTCAAATACATGAAAATAAAATAAGAAAATATAAAATTTTCAAAAGTATCAAATCAAATCAGGAAGGATTTGGAGTTGGAAATTGACCACGATTAGTTATAAGTAAAATTACAAATGAGGATTCGAAGTAAATTGTCAAGCTGGTGATACGTAATCATTCTTTGACACGTAAGTTGGAATTCGAATCTCTCTCTCTATCTCTCTAACACACATACAACTTTTACAAACTTTAAATAACTTTTCACTGAAAGTCTTAAAAACAATGAAGAAGAGGAGGAAGGTCCTCTTTATAAAAATCAGTCATCGTTGCAAAGTGTTTAGGTGACATATTATAAGCATTTCTACTACGCACTTTAACCCAGAAAATATTTTAAAAAAATTACCTATATAGAGAAAACTTAGTTTGAATATTATTAATGTAATTGTATTCATTAATGATGTTGCCTAAAGAAAAGAATGGATTAAAGCGGTAGAAGATGTACTCAACATACTCAGTTTTGACTCCTCTTTGATTTGTCTGTGTACACTCTTAATCCCTTGAAAGGACTTTCAACAATAATGAACTAAATAATTCTATTACGTAGATTAATGGGATTAAGTATATCATAACAATTAGTAACACGATGGCATATGAAAGGGGTCTACGATTTCATATTTATAATATTGATGAAACATGAGATGGACTGGAAGAATTCCGCTACAATACGAATGGTAGTTTTTTGGGAAGTATTGTACGCATATGGAATTTTGAGCAAGTTAATATTTTGGAAGAAATCAATTTAAGTAATTAAATAGTGTGAGAGATGACACAAAACTCCACCGCTTTAAATGATTAAAAGTTACATAGTAAAAGAATAATAAATTTTTAAAACTGTATGGCTGAAAAAAACTTTTAATAGAGCAAATCTTTATTGAAATAGTACAAATTTAATATTTTTTAGGTAATTGACAAGGGGATATTAATAGAACTCTTATAATTCAAGATTAATTTTAAATATTTCATTTGACTAACATATTTGAGATGTTATAATGCACAGAATTCGTACAATTCTTACTGCACCTAAGCAATAAGAGTCAATGGTACAAAACAGATCTTAAAAGAAAGGTGAAAACTTTTATAAAGCAGAAAATTGAATTTCCCTTTCCTTTCCTTTTCTGCATTTTATTGGGGCTCCAAAAGATATCGGGTACTTAAAGTTCTGTGCAATGCGCAACGGAAAGGGGAAGTAATTTTACATTTGAAAAAATGACGTTAACTGAAATTAATTTTCAAAGAATGTATAAATTGAATATATCACAATTTCCACCATCCGCATGACCCTTATAATGACAAGCCCAAGAATATCTTGGTATTTATTTGTATCAAATATAATTGATACAACACAAAACAATAGAATACAATCAGTAATTTTAATACGAAAATTATATATATATATAATTTTGTGTGTATGTTTGATTTTAAACAGTATAAGGCCATCATGTTATTATAAATTTTAATTTTGTAAAAATTAAAAGGTGGAGGTTATGCAAAAGTTGTTCAAACAAAAGAGGTTTATGTTATGTTGACATAAGTTTGACACCTTAAAATTTTGTAAAGTGTAATTTTTTTCACTTTTTGTAGACATAAAATGATGATTAAATACTTTTGTAAATGTTAAAATGCTTTTGACATTTTGCAAGAAGTACATTAATTTTAAAATATTCTTGATATACACATATGATCAATAAAAATAAATTGCATCTATAGAATGCCTAGAAAAAGAAATATGTCTTAAATAAAGAATTGCTTAAGATATAATGTTACTGGATTCAAATAGAGTATATTACCTTGATACATTTAAATAGCCTGGAAAGAATTTTAAAGTTCTTTTTACAACAAGAGAATTGTTGAAAAACATGACAAGCTAAAATTATGTTTATTTAAAACACAACACCAATTAGTAACGAAGAAAACAATAACATTTCAGTAAAACAATTACTCTCTCATGTTCCTGTTCTCTGCAACCTTTAACTAACCATGTGTGACACGTATCCTTTTCTAAGCGCCTTCCACTTTTTTCTTGTGTAGCTACTTTGAAGCATCCAATTGGTTTAATTTCTATACGTCATTATTTAACGATATGAAGGTGGGGAATTGCACTAACAATCTCCAAAAAGAAGCATGATATGGTCTAGGACTGACTACATTATGTTTCTCTTTGGCAAAACCAGAATACCTTTGTGAATTATTTTTTAATTTACATAATTAATCAACTTTTATACAATTTTGACTTTCTGAGGTACAAAATTTTACCTTCAGAGATTGAGAATGTGGGAAATCTACTTTTTTTTTTTCATTTCCAATTTTTTCGTGAAATGTTTTTGAAAGAAATAGCCTTACTGGTTATGAGCGGGACGAAGGCTTTGCATTAATATGCGTTGAATATGATAGTTCATTTTCTCATTTTTTTTCTCTATACAATTATATCATTAAAAATGTTAAACCTAGTACAAATAAAATCTGAGCATAATGTTTTTATATTAACAACAATTTCAAAATATTAGACGATAAGTAAAGATTTGTATTTAAAATTTTCTATAACATATCAATGAAACTCAATGTAATTTTCTTTAAAAAAAAGCCCAAATCAAACTCTCACATATTAATATCCAAACAAACAAGAATGTTTTAAAATCAGAATTTAATACGAGTCAGGAATTTACAAGAACAACAGTACTCTAAATAACAAAGAAATATTTACAATCTTTAACATCTAATTTTTTTCATATTTTTCTTGCATTATCTGATGCTCAGGAGCTAAAACGTGTATTATTTTTGAATAGCCGAAATTCAATTAAAATTTTCTTTTGTAGATTTGCAACATTGGAAGAAAAATACATTTTGTTTGCAGAACTAAAGCGATTTTAAAAATTAAATAGGAAAAAAAAAAGAAAAAAAATCTCTTATTTTGTTTGTAAAAGTGGAAGTGAAATAAATTGATTCTTTTTCTACCTTTCATGTACAAAAACAAAAAAAAAATACTGTTTCTTTTGAAAAGCAAAAAATGAAATTAACAGAAGATTTTTGCTCCTTCAGACTATTTGAACAGTTGTCGAGATCTATAAGGTTTTAACGCATATTGCTAGAACAAAATACGTTTCCCAATATAATAAAGAAATATCCTACCGGCATAATATAAAATCTTATGAATGTATTACCGTGTCAGTTAAGGCTGTTTTCGCTAACGATAAAGAATAAGGCTCAAAGTTCGAAAACCTTTTGAGGCAGAAGAAATGCTACAATACTAATATAAATTACTATGGATATAACAAATATAACTGTTTATTAATTAGCGTTCTTAGAATTTTGATTTTTTTTAAGAAAAATATTAAATTTTTTGCCTTTATGTAAAATGGATATTCAATTTTCTATATTAAAGTACAGGAGACCAAATGTTCGAACACATTCTCTGCAAGAAACAATTTATTGAATTAGTTAGAAGTATATATTTCTCTCTTAATTAATCAATTTTTCAAGCTTTCAAATGAATTTTAATTAATTATGGTTTGACGTACTTCGGACTGTCTGTAACAGATTGCGCCAGCATATTTTTTTTTCTGTAGAACGTACTATTGGCAAGGAATGCTTATTTTTGACGAACATTTACAGTTAATTTCTGAAATGAAATTATAGCAACTTGTAAATTGTGACAAATGGTAAGTGATGGAGAAAGCTTTTTGATTCACAGAAGTACGCGCAAAGCTCACAAACTAACCACTAATAAACTCTCTTATTTGGGAATATTTTGTAAGTGTTCATAAAAATTTATTTATGTGCAATGGTAAATTTGTGTTATTGAAAAGATGTTTAAAAATAAGTTTTGATTCAATGAAATGAAAGGAGGAAAGAGAGAATCTGACTTAAATTAATATTAAACTTTTCTGAAATCAATTAAAAGTTACTTCAAGTTTCTTTAACCTTTAAAAAATATAACAAAAACCAAATTACTATTTCGTAAAACATAAAATGTGAAAAAGTATAAAATGTGAAATTTTAATATAGCCACTATGATGCACTCAATTAATTTGTTTATTCCAATTAAAAGTTTTTTTTTTAATTTAACTTAATTTCTTTCATTTTTTAATTTTTTTTTTCAAATTGATTTAAACATCTCATGGAATTTAAGTATTAGAGCCACTGGAAAAACTATTAATGAAATATTGTTACTTAAGTTGAATTCCAAATAATTTATATTGCGTGCAATACATTGTATTCATATATCAATTTATATTGTAATGTGTTGTAGAATCATGAGATCAAAATTATTTTTGCTCACAAATATTCATTATATTCGTATGAAAGAAATACACACAAAAATATTGCTTCATTGAACTATAATTTTTCTTTGAGAATATTGGCATATAAAGAAGAATGAAAAAAAAAAATAATAAATAGTGGTAGCAAAAAACTGGAAATAAGTTTCAATACTTCAAAGATAACGTAATTTGAACTTGAAGATAAGCAATTATTGTAAATATACAAACATTATATTTGTAATAAGTGTTATTTCTGTCTTAAATGTAATTATAAGTATACATTATATTTTTAAATTCTTAGTAAATAAATATATTATCAAAAGATTATATAAATCAGTTAATACTTTTACATTTCAATCTCATCTTCTCACAATCTCTTCAAAAATATTATACATTTTTCATAGAGAAAATTGAACTAATTCCTGTGGAAATGCGTTTTCCACATTTGTTAAAAATATAACCATTTCGTAGCCCAATAATTGATGTTATAAGCTGTTAATCACAGGGGGAAAATATACTTATGATACTTGCGTGTTTTTTGTCTACTGCAGCACTTGTTACATTTTGTTTTTCTTCATTTACTCAGAAACGTGCTTTCTTTGGGCAAATGAAAGACACCAAGACATCCTTGCGATTGTTTTATTTCCTTTGGATTTTACCATCTTTGATGAACACAGATGACGCACCCTCTGGATACCCAAATGATCCTTCTCTATTATTAATCCTCCTTCTTGTCAATAATTTCTTACCTTTTTTTTATTTTTCAAATGTTTGGACCACAATTACATTTTGTTTGGCTCAGCATAGCCACATCTGACTCTTGCGCCATTAAGTTCTACCATTACTTCGCATCCCATTGTTTTTGCTTATGAATTGCATCTAAGTGTCTTGCATTTATAATTTTAGGTATAAGTTGTACAATTATAGATTTATTGCAAATGATTACTGTAACACATGTTACATATGACAATAAATGATTCATTTAGTAACGGGGGGAGGAAACGCTTCATGTAACTTATTTTTATGTAATTGGTGTACGAAAACAAATCACGTAAACTTTTAATTAATTTAATAAATAATTAATCTACGAATGCATTAATCAGTGTAGAACTCCACACTTTATGTTCGGTAACATTCACTTTTTTTTATTATGATTGAAAATTAAAATTGGGCATTTTCAATTTCCTAACCAAGTCCTCGAATAACTTTTTAACATAATAAGCATTATTGCTTGAGGGTAATACATTTTACACATATTAGCTTAGATTTATAATTAAGTCAAAGAATTTCTATTGCAGTTGAATTTAACAGAACAACTATCTAACATAAAATAGTATTACCATAACGAAATTGAACTAGTTTTCTAAAAATGCAAATGATGTCTTAAATTCAAAAAAGCAAAGATACATAATTTTCAATTGTAGAAGTCTTTCAAATATCACGATTTGTCTGAAAAGCGAAGAGAAAATAAAACTATTTCAATTTTCGCGCTTTTTTCACCTTCAACTAACTTTCTGGGTAACATTTTGACATTATTAGATTTAAGAACCTTGACTTGTGTATAAACTGTTTCTTTTGTAAACCAACATCTTACAAAGATCGAATTTTAGTTCAGTTAGAAAGCGTATGATATTGTTGTAGGAAAGTTACGTGATCATCGGAAAGCTGATATTTTTCACAGACTATGTTTATAAATATTAATCTTGACTCAGATCCAATTTTGTTGTTATTGAGACAAGTTGAAATTACAGTTATAATCTTAGATTCCGGTCCCGAGATAATAGCCAATCGACATAGTAATTGTTCTAATTCTATAATACGAAAGAAACTATTTTGATTTTTCTTGATGAACATTCATTGAGTTCCGATGACTCAGATCCTAAATAACGCTGCAGAAGATGTCACAAATGCGTCCACCATGACCCACCTTGGATTCGGATCCGGAGTTGGAGTGATTAAATTTTTCCGACAGTGTTAGCAAAAGTCAATAACATGAAGGATGGTTTTTGTAACTACAAAAAAGTACGAGTCCATTGATTGAAATTTTACAGAAGCGCAGTATGTGTTTTGAGAATTGCTGGTCGTTGTAGCCGAAAGGTCATGGCATTTTTTTCCTCGAGGCATGGGTTCGAGTCCTGATTCCGATAAAAAAAAAACCCATTTGGGAGGGGGGTGATGTATGTTACATCTGTAGAGTATCCAAGTCATCATGATGGAAGTATGGAGAGTAGAACTTCACAGCACGAGTGGGCTCCTGTCACTAGATTGGAATTCAAAATTATGAGGTGTTTCGCCAGTATTCATCGCTTTGCTTTTTAAGTGCTTGGTTAATAACACAATCTTTTATAACAGGGTTGTCAGTTACACTATCTTTAGGAGCCACATTTTAAAAAGAAATATTTGAAAGAGCCTTTGTTCAATGGTGCCATATGGATATTGAAAAATTTCCTTACATTAAGCTACATTTTCTTCCAAACCATACTATTTTGTGAATTTTTCCTTCAAAACAAGTAGAGGTTTATGGCACAAGAGCCAAATATTGCTGCACTAAACAATGTGTATTTGTGATTTTATATATATATATATATATATATATAT
>BMAW01099204.1:0-11674 GCA_019974015.1 Nephila pilipes | reverse complement strand
AGGGAAAAGATAATTTATTGACAAGAAAAAGAGTCGAACATCTAGCTTTGAAAAAATCTTGTAGCCTGCCCGTATGACATTGTATTTTACTCATTTTATACTGATTTTTTTTTAATTTTTATATGCATTTGGTAACAAAATATTTTCCTTTTGTGCAGTAATCCATAGAATATTAGTTTAATGATGAATAAGTAACATTTACACAGTTCTTATGGAATCCTGTTCCAGAACATGTAAACTTTATCAGAAAATAATGTCAATTACTTTTTTTTAATTTTTAATTGCTTCTTCTACTCCATATGGCTCTCTCAAAGACATCTTCCAAATAATTGCAGGTAAAATACATTTGAAATAAAATTTTGTTAACTTTGGAATTAGGGTCTTCCAAAATTCCTCGCTTCGCTGTATACGCAATATTAAAGTGTCTTTTTACACTCTATATAAGGAATACACCCTTTATGCTAAGTAACGTGTACGAGAAATGGACCTATTTAACATTCAAAAAGAAAGACGAGCAATATCCGATTGATTTGGTCTGAATCTTTAGGGTTGTTACGCGTCACTTCATCGTAAAAGTTATTAGAGAAAAAATCGTCAGAGGTTAGGAAAACCACTCCTTTTTTTTACTGGTTTTATAGCAGGAAAGTATCCTGTTATCCCTCCCCCCAAAGCTTCAAACTATTCGTTGCCTTCTGCTAGGTCAATTTTAAGCTTCCGCAGCTTTCTGCTTGCGCTATTTTTGAGGGAAAAACAATTTTTGTATACTTAGGGATTCAATCAAGGCTTTTGTGTTCAACCAACATTTCATTACATATTGCTAAGTCGCTGTCAATAATAAAATAAGAATTGAAAAATATAATCAAATATTTGTTTAAAAGGATATTTATGAAACAATGATTTTACTTGGAATTTAATTAAATTAAAATAATAATAATAATAATTTGACTAACAGAATAATTTCTGAACACAGATAAATCAGAAGTTGAAATTTTAATTCCAGAAAGCCACATATCATTAAAAATAAAATCTTTATAACAAAATGTATTAAATTTTATAGACTTGTTATTAATATACCTTTATTGCACAAAATCAAAATTATATAATCCGCTATTTTACAATCAATCATTACGTAAGTCAGAAAAAATATCCTCTGTATGTATCCTTTTTTAGAAAATTATACATGAAAGTAAAACTATACTAAGTTGTTTCCCCCAATCTTAATATTTAATAGTTTGTTGTTTTCTTAGTTGATAGAATGTTACAATTTTAATGAGACCCCATCTAAACTTGTATGTTTACTTGCATTGTAAATTTGTGCGTTTATCATAAGCAACTATGTGTCTCATTAATCTTTTCCTCCTTAATTATTGCTTAAAAAAAGTTCTGATAGTAAATAAGGAATTGATATGAACTAAATTTTAAAAATATGGACATTGTTCTCACTCACAAATGTTTCCATTTTTTAAAATTTTTCTGTCAGAAACACTCATACATTTTTAATTTAGTACTATTCAAAATGGTAACTAAACTAAATAATTCCAAGAATAACTCGAATTCTACTAAGTTAGATTATTCTCTAGGGAATTTTTTTTTAAAAAAAAACAAAATCCTTAGCACCATAACAAATATGTTTCACACTCATATACTTCATATAGTTCTTATAGAAGTATGGCGGCGCAAGTGTAAAATTCAGGGAACATTAAATTAATTTTGTAGAAAATGTTTTATTTATCAATTAACAGTTAAATTATAGAAGGTAAAAGCCTTTGTTAAGAAATAAAAAACAAAGTTTCTCGTTTTAATTCAGAATCGGTAAGTATTCGTTAAGAATATTAAAATTTGACATGTCGTTTCATGGAGCTGGTGCTTTAAACTTTAGCTGTCAGTCTCTCACCTTTAAGAAAATTGTCCACTTAAATGGAAACTCCCTTTGTAAATAAAAATAATGTATTGACATTAAATACAAAACTATAAAAGTTACACATAAAACCATAAGACGCAACACAGGTTACATAGGAAAGTAAGAACGTTCTTTTTAGATCTAATTAAAGTTCATTCTATTCTTCTGGCGGGAGTCACGTGGTTTCTGCTGGAAAAGTATGCAGTTTTAAACAGCCTTATTAAATACTTCATTTCTCAAAAATATTAACAAAAATAATTTGGTAAAAAAATACAACACACTTAAAAAAAAATGTTTTTTATTACTACAACATGTTGTACAAAATGGTATAGTTCATTGTTCATCAGTATAAATTATGCATTATACAATCGGTGATAAAGAAATGTAATGTACAATAATAGATCTTACATATTTTATGTAAGCATAGCAATTGAAATTCGAGTTTTAAATTATATATCTAATTTTGAATATGTATTACAATAATTATAAATCGATCAATAATACTGTTATAGATAACAATAAGTTCAGCTCTCACAAAACACTTTTTAAAATCAAAATGAATATTTTTCTCATAAAAATTATAGGCTCTTTTACATATATGAGCTATATGTTACATATTTTATATCAATATTTCTTCAGTTACTTACAATTTTTCTTAGTATATGCATTTGGTACAAATAAGGGTAAAAATAATTTCCTTTTATGCAGTAATCCAGAAAACAATGATATAATTATACATAAGTCTCAAGTACAGTTCTTATAGAATCCTGTTTGAGAAAATATTAAATTTATTAGAATTTAATGTCAGTCACTTTTTGCTTTTTGTTTTTGATTGCATCTTCTACCTCAGAAGACTCTCTCAAAGGCAACTTTCGTGGCCCTCTACCATCGATAATTTCAGGTAAAACGCATTTGAAATAAAATTTTGTAAGCTTTGGAATTAGGGCTTTCCAAAATTCCGCGTTTCGTTGTATACGCAAGGTCAAACTGTGTTTTTTACACCATATATAAAGGTCACGCCATTTTCAATGTGTAATAAATAACTGACCTAGTATCTGATGATAAAATCTTTGGTTCAAAGGTAAATAATCTTCTCTCTCATTTGAAATTTTAAAATTTTATCTGTTATTTTTTGTTGCTAAGAATTGTAATAGATTTGATTCATATCTCGCAGAATAAGGACATTTTATTTCTATGAACCCAAGTTATCTATCAATCTATTGTGTGAAACATACAAAAAGGGGTGTCTTTGTCCACGAACAAGCCACAAGTTCTTACTGTTATGGATTGTTTTCTCACGTATTGTTTCCGAGCGATCTCCTTATTCGCCAATCCATATTTCATCGCTCTGGTGGAAAACTCTGTATCATATACAATGCGCTTTACGAGCTTGGAGCATGGGGTAGATTCTTTCCTGCAAGCAATTTCTTTGAAAATAGATGATGACAGTCTCAACAATCTTTCATACCACCATCGTTCGAAAGTTGTCTGTCCCTATGTTTCAAACTCTAAATCAGAATTATTTTGTACTTTTAATTTTTATAGAAGATTTTCTGTCATACTTAGAAATATTTCATTTGACATATCTGGTTTTCTACATTATCGTCATAGTTGCGATCCCCTGTGTTTTGTTTGGAAATGTTTAATGTTTGGAAACATTTTTTTTTCTTCGAAGTGGCTTTAGGTACTTGTTCCTTCGAGTTATATCGTCAGCGAAAAGGAAACCCCATCTTTCTTTTGTTGGTTTTATAGTTTGAAAGTATCCTACTACGCCTTTTCTGAAAAAAAACTCCAAACTTGGAAACTCTTGACAGGAATGCCCAAGAGACTTTCACGTTATGTCAATTCTAAACTTGTGCGGCGTTTTGTTTGCACCATGTTCAAGGAATAAGCGTTTCTTAAATACTAGGGCAGGGGTGGCGAACCTTTATGTATCAACGTGCTTTTTTTTCTAAAAAAAAATATTTATGGAGGTCATATACGTGCCATCAAATAATTTTGACTTTGTGTTTATTGGGAAAATAATAATACTAAATACTATCAACTCAAAATTCTTTTTTTATTACAAAAAATACATTTTACAAAGTCTCAGTTATTTAAGCACAATTTAAATTGAAGTAACATTAATGTGACTTCTGTTGTTACAGCTTAGATGACAAATAACTTATAGTAGGGTTGTAAAATGTTACTGTTTTCAGAATGCATGCTGAACTGGAGTCATCTATCAAACGGTTTCTAAGCGAGTCTTTAATGTTATCTATCTCTAAAAATAATGACTAGCTGGAATAGGTAGATGAAAAAATGGTTAAAATAGCGTGAGCCAGCTTTTTCAAACATTTAAATGTGTCTGGTAACGAATTCCATTTTTCCAAAATTTTGTTATTGGCATTTTTACTTATATTGCTTGTCAGGCTTTCTGTTTCAATTAATTCCATCTCTTTCCATGTTTGGATAAATTTTTGAATCCATATTGAACTAGACTGGAATTCAATCAGCTGCATTTCAAATTCTTCAATTTCCGACAAATCGAATTGGGACAAATTCAACTTATCGAATGAAGTCACATCAGGGTACATAATAAACTTGAGTGCTTCCAACAATTATTGGAACTGAGAAAATCTCTCTTGATTGAAGAATCAATTACAGAAATAAATTCTTCAGTGACTGTTTTTTCGTCTGTTTTCTCATGTATATCTAAATCGTTGATATTTTTTTTCAAGTTTGGAAAATATTTGTAGCTTCTTGTAATAATATCGTTCCTGTGTAAAAACATGCAGTTTAGCGCCAAAAGCGCGAATGAGATCTAGCATGACGATAATTGTTTTATTTGTGCCTTGAATCTTTACGTTCAATTCATTGAAACGTTAGCATATGTCTGTAAAAAGATCAACTTTGAAAACTGCATGACATCCAACAACTGTGGGGATAGTTCAATTTCACCCTCATTTTGCAGAAACAGTCTGATTTCTTCCAAGCAATCACCAAATCTTTGAAGTACGTTCCTGCGGTTCAACCAGCGAGCATTATTATACATCAGTAAGCCATTATACACGGGGGTGACTTCATTTAACAAAGCATCAAACTTTCGCTAACATAACGGCTGCTACGAAATGAGATTGACTGCTATTTTTGTGACTACCGCCATTACATTATATAGAGATGTTAAACCACTCTTAGCACACAATGCTTGTTGGTGAATGATGCAGTGGAATTTATCAATCGAATGCCATAAGTTTGTTTGAAATAAACTTATGAAACAATTTTTTTTTTGCCCACTATACTTGAAGCACCCTCAGTTGTTAATGAAACATTTTTTTTCAAAACAATTTCTTACTCAGCAAGTGAATTTTTAACAGCCATACAAATATCTGTGCCCTTTGTAGTTCTTAGCAATGATGTTATCGCAATTAATTTTTCCTTAATGACGTTTCTTACGCAATCGTCAAGACATAGCGATTTAAAAGGAGCGGAGTTAATATCAATTTTTTTGTTGATCTGCTGCATTTCTGGCCAGTTTTAAGATTCTTTCTATTGTAGTATTTCTAGATAAAGGAATATCTTTGATGCGTTGAATTATCTTTATTATCGAAATCATCAAAAAGTGAAGACGCGCATGCTGACAGGGTTTCCTTCAAAAACTCTCCCTCTTCAAAATATTTAGTTACTATGCCGAGCAATGACATTTGCAGCCGAATAACTTACAGCGCTCGTATGACAATTTTTGCCAACATATTTAATCATAGACATCGACTGTTTATTTATGTCTTTCATTGCACTTGCAATTATTTCCTTTTGCTTTGGTTCACTTTTTTTAATAACGAATTTGTGATTTGTTTCAAAATGGCGTTTTACGGACGATATTCTACATACCACTGTTCCAAAACATAAAACACACAACACTTTGTCGTCTTTACTATTCATGCCATACTTCTCAGTCCACCAAGTTTGAAATTCTCTGATACACTTACTATCTTGCACCTTTTGTTTTTTTGTTGAATTAGTCATATTAAATAAGAGTTAAAAATCGTAAATATAACACAAATAAACTTTAAAATACAGTTGTTTCAGATAAATTGACTATTATGCTATGCGAAAACAGCCTATGCGTCATTAGCAATTGTAGTCCCCGATATAACTACAATAATAAACATTAGTTCATAATATATTTTATTGTGAACTTTGTGATTGATGGTGTGCCCCCAATATTGTGTCGCGTGAATTAATGGCACGCATGCCTTGGTTCGCCATCCCTATACTAGGGATTCAATCGAGGATCATGTGTTCATCTAACATTTGATTACATAAGTCACTCTATGATTAATTAAATGACAATTTGAAAAAAAATGCGTAAAATATAATGATATATATGAGATAATGATTGTATTTCAAATCACTTAAAACAGTCATTTGGGGCAAAACGAATCGTGATAACAGAAAGAAGGAAGTTGGAGTTCTTTGGCTGGTTCTCTGCCTTCCGACTGCGAAAAGCGAAGGGGCTTTCACTTATTCTTAGCACTCGAATCCCCCCCTTTTGTTGTTGTTGTTGGTTGGTTCGATAATGCTAGGTGATAAGTCCTGCGGATTTTCATTGCATTTCTGTTGTGCCCTGATCAGCTGTTTTGTGAATTTGAACCTTTCTTTTGATCTGAATTCAAGTAGTTAGAACCAACTTTTGGCTTCTCAAAAGTAGAGGACTAGTGAAGAATTAGCTCTAGGAGCGATTTTGGACATTTCGAAATTTTTGAAAACGTTTTTATAACTTTTGCGGTTTATTTCTTTCCACTTCTTGTCCAGATTTTAGACTAATACTTTATATTATCCTTTTTAACTCATCGATTTTCTTGCTTATTTTTCTCCCTCTTCTTTTTCTTTGCTTTAATTTATATCTATATCGGGCATGATGCAATTTCCTACATCCAAATCCAGTGAAATTCTAGTCTGTTGTATTAAATCATCTCTAAGGATATTTCATGTCATCTATTAGTATTTAAACTGCCATTTTTGTTTGAAATGCCTAATACCGAGTTATGATCACGAGCTATCAGACGGCGTTATTTCCATCGATTCGTGGGTTCGAGTCCTGATGCCACTAAAGACCTCCGTGTAGCGGAGATGATGCGCGTTAAATCTGTAAGGTTCCAAGTTCTTCAATTAGTTAGGTGTGCAAGTTTGGAGAAGGTGATGGCATCACAAGTGTCGTCATCGTCACTTGAGCGAGGTTAAAAATTGCGAAGTCCTTTGCTGAATGCCTTCTTGTTGCTCCTAATTTCGATGTTAATAAGCTCAAAATTTATTAAACTATTTTCTGAAGAAAAAATTATTATTTTCTTATTTACATCAATAATATTTGCTTATTCTCTGAAAACAAGCATTAATAAAACCTATTTGTTTTAAAATCTAAACGAACTTTCTCTGGTACTGTTGTCTTACTCAGAAAGTACTGTTCGTAGCATATGGAAAGAAACATTTTTATATTATAAAGTAAAAAGATACCTGAAAAGTTAAAAATAAAACATAAGATAAGAGTTTCAAACCTAAAAAAAATGAAAGTTTCAGCTTACTGTCCGGAATTCTTTTTTTTTATAAATGTATTTTGATTTTTATGTATATGATTCTTTTATATACTTGTATGATTATTTTCAAATTTAACTATTAAGGCAATAAAATGGAACCAAGTGAGCTATAAAAATTTATATTGAACAAATTTTACAAGGGGGAGGAAGAGAGAGAGCTTTTTTATACATAAGTATGACTGAAACAGATCCACAGTTTTTCCCCAATTACTTATACTTTATTTCTACATAAATTAATCAAATAATGAGGAATTACCCATAAGGTTTAAATAAGTTTAATTTCTAGGAACAAATATGATTAAGAGAATACATAGTTCAATCGTAATATGTCTATTTAGTAGAAATAAAATGTAAGTAAACAGTTAATTTAGTTTTGACATGGAAAAATAAAATTCAAATTTTGTTCTACTACATTTATGCTAATTAAATGAATTTATGTAAGCTGTTAAATAATAATCATTATATTGTATGCTTTTATAAATTAAATTTGAATTTCTTTAAAAATAATATATGGCAACATTTCAGAGTGATATCTCTAATTAATGCCCGGCAAACCTCCTCATTCTTTTTATTGTTTTACATTTTTATTCACTATAGTTTTCCCTCTATTATTTATTTCTTGTTATTTTTTACTATTATTATTTTCTTTTATAAAAATTAATAAAGTTTACATCTTTAATATTCAACACTTTTAATAGTCCTCGCTTCCTCTAAAATTTGTTCTTACAAGGAGAAAAGAAACTTTAGATTCTTACGCATACGTCCCCTTCCAAAGAGAGAGAGAGAGAGAGAACATTTTTCTTAGGCAACAAATCTACGGCCCTTTTAACTTTACAATTGTAAAACTCCATGATGTCCTCTCATTATCTCAATTAGCATTTGAACATCGGGGCACATTTATCGCTTTCATGGGAAAATCCAGCCAACATAACATGCCCAAAATCTTGGAATACTCAGCGCTCTCTATGGGTGTTAGTCAGTATAGTTTTTTTTTTATTGAGCAAGAGCGCTCTTAAGAGCTACACGATATCGGCTAGTTTTATTCAATTATGATGTATATTTCACAGAAATTAAATCAATTTATTAATTCAGATATTATCCAAGACATTAAGAAGTATTGTCTGAAGTGTTCCATGCCTTAAATGGATAGTAGCAAATATAAAAAAGGGACAGTTAAAAGGAAGCTGAAAACTTAAATCTTAAAAAAAGAACATTTCCTTTAATTTTAACTAGTTTGACAGCTTAATGAGGTTTGAGAAGCTAAAAATTCAAACAAAGATCAGCGCAACACAAAAGGAAAAATGAAAGTAATTTTAGGATTTAAAAGAATGGTGTAAATCTAGATTAATTTCAGAACATTGAATAAATTATATTTATCTCACAACAGACACACATTTGCATGCATACTTTTATATATATATATATACATACATTAGTGTGTGTGTAGTGTGTATGTGTATATTTTTTTGTCATAAAGTGCAAATTTCCTTGTGCTTATAATGTAGAAAATACAAAGTAAAAATATCATTCCATATCACAAAGAAATATAATGAAAAATAGTTGTAAGAAGAAATTTATATTTTTGAATCAGGTTTTCATGCGGAATATTTTTTATTAATTTCTGTAATTGTGTTTCAGACATCTGAAAAATGAAATTTATGTGACAGCAAAGGGGAAAAAAAAACAAGCGAAATAAATAGTTTGATATTTTGTGCATAAGTTACAGCTTTCTTATAGTATTTGTTTTTTACATTCTTACAATGAAGGGAAAATGAAATGTTATGTGTTCTCAATCATTGCGTTTTTTAAAATAACTACTTACACTTGTCCATATATAAGTAAAACAGTATCGTAATGCCAGTATTTCTCCCCCCCCCCCAGTATCTTGTGTATTTCAGGTAGGATGATTTTGAAAGCTAATTCATACATTTCATATGAAAAATTTATATGGTGTTTGTGGAATATTTTTTACTACATTGATTATCCAGACAGAGTTTGAAATTTAAATCAGAATTTTACTTAAGTCTCTTGATAAATAACCAATTCAAGAGGGAAGAGTAAATCGTAATAATAACATGCTTTTGTAATCCTCATTGCCCTGATATAGAATCTGAATTTCTAGTAATCAATTTTATTTTCTTTTATTCATTACTTTTGGGAATACTAGAAGAATTTTCAGGAAGTAATCAGAATGTCAAATACGCAGCTGCTCCTTTTTAGAATGCGTCCTGCAGCTACTAAAATTTTTTAAAAATATCTTTAAAACTACGTTAGAGGGAATTCTGAGGAATATAAAGAAGTTTTTACTGATGGCATTTATTAAAAAAAATATAACAGCACTCAGAATAGATATCACTATTTTATGTTGAATCCTGACATCTGTAATCATTTGCTATAACATATTTATCGACTTTATAGAACCCTTTATTTTTTTCACGTCAATCCTTGTAAAATTTATACAAAGGAAAGCTTAGAAGGAGAATATATTTAATACATTACGCATGATTAGAATTTTTGAAACAATATGGTATCAAATTCTATTTTTTAAAATGTGGCCTTGTTTAGAATCATATCATAATATTCTTTAAAAATCCCAGAAATAGGTCTTTGTAGAAAGATAAAATTTACAATGATTCTCTGCAACTTTCTTATCAGGCTTGAGAAGTATCGTTATTATAATATTTTTCAAATGATATCAGCTTTTATATTATTCTTATTCGTAAGTTTACTTACATTTCCACCATTTCTTTCTTTTGGGCAATAATATCATTAAGAATGTTAAAGAAAAATACATTTGAGTTATTTCTTTTCAAAATAACGTTATCTTTCTTTACTTTAAGGATATTTTTATAAATATAGTCTTCTTTTTTACTCAATCAAATATCAATGAAAACCAGTATTTTTATTTACATTCGTGTTAGCTATTTACTTTTGTTTCAATTCTCAGAATAGGAATTTTCTAAAATAAATATGCGCTGTATACAAAATATTCTAACTTATCTAAAATAAATAATAATCTTCTAACAAGATATAGTTATTCATAAAATTTCTTAGTTTAAAAAAAATTGTAAAAAAAATAATAAATTGCTTTCAAGAACTGAAATGTGAAAAGAAATATTGATATTTTCTAAGAAGCTAAAATAGGACTACCCAAAATAAACCACATGTGTTATTTGGTAATTTATGTTATCAAATAAACGTCTGAAATTCGCCCATACATATACATAAACTTTGGACGTTTATCTTTTCCCCAGGTTATATATCTTTGAGCGCATACAAAAATCGTCGAAAAAGAAGCAAAATGTTGCATCAGCAGGTTGTATATCTTCAGTCACTGACATTGTATTTATCTTTTAATGCATCAAACAACATATCCATATATTCTGTGAAGCAGAAAAGAAAATAGTGAGATAATGATTTTTGGTCAGTTGTCAGATAAATAAATATCAGCAAATGCGCGCAAAGCTTGTTTCTAAAAGCCTAATGCAAAATAAGTGTTAGTAGTTTACGTTATTCTAGCAGACAATTATCATACCGGAATCAGCTAAAAGTAGGAATTTTTAAAGAGACTTTAATTTTCAGGATTAATGGTTATCATTATCTTGCAACATTTTCTCTTCTTTCAAAAGAAAGAAATAATTTTTTTTTTTAAATTTCCAAATAGATTGTTTTACATCAATAGGCTTTATATGTTATATATTTTCTATCAGAATATCTGGAAGAGTGAGTGAAATAAGTTTTATAAAGTTAATTCTGAAATATTTTTATTGACATGCTATTCTACCAAACCGATTAAAGTTTATGAAAATTATTTGAAAATCTGTAATCATAATCTGTATCATAGAGCAAAATAAAAATAATTAATTTTTATACCGAATAATTGAATAGTTCTCAAACGTTATACGATTAACTGAAAAGGCATAAAATATTTTTTTATTTTATTCATTTTATCACTAGTTAATAAAGAAAAAAAATGTTTTTGTATATTTGGATGTTTATTTACGTTGTACAAAACTTTCATCTAGCAAAAGAAATATAGAAATAGCAGTTCAAATAATACTTATAAGCAAGCATATTGAAATAAGTACAATCTAATTTTTGAGTGATCAAAAGAAAGTATTTTTAATGATTTAAAATTGTTTACCAAATGTATCAAGTTTTTAATTGGTATTACCTTTTAAGTAGAATTCCTTGAATGTAA
>BMAW01099200.1:5565-19123 GCA_019974015.1 Nephila pilipes | reverse complement strand
AGGAATGTATTTTGAATAAATGATTCTCTTTTGCGCGCGAAGTTGGATCGGATATTTGCTTAGTACATTTTTTTCGTTTGAATGAATATATTTTAATCTGAATTAATTGGAAGATATTTTTTTTTTATTTCTCCGCATAAGGTTTAGGAATTGAATATTTGCTTAGTACATTTTTTTTTTTTTTTTCGTTTGAATGAATTGAATGAATATATTTTGAATATTTTTTTTTAAATTGTGTTTTACGATCATATTTATTTTGCATGTATATAAGCACTTGATTGTAAAATTATTTTATACTTGATTAAGTATTATTTAGTTGAAATTTAAAACTTTCGTGTATGCGTACATTGTATCGTAGCAAAATGATTATTATTTTTACAATTGAAAATAAAACGCTTTTTAAAACACCATTTTTTAATTTTACCTTCTTGCTCAAACATTATTAATAAACATCTAAACATTCTACGAAAATTCTAACGGATATACTATAAGAAACAATTTTTTATATGAATAGGAAATGAATTTAATTTTTTTTATCCAAGGAATAGTATTATATTTTTGGAAGACTCACACAATCTTATTTAATGCAAGATATTCAATGTTTAAATGATTTTACTCCAATTTTTTACTGTAATAATTATTTAATGATTACTTCTTGAATTATTTTTCTCTTAAGACACACACACACACACACATATTTAGCTTTTTCGAAAACTCACTTCTTTAAAGTCTAACAATCTTGTTTAATATTCAACAATTTTATTTCTTATATTGTAACAGCTCAAGTTAATTTTTTGTTTCATGTATGCATTCTTTTTCTAACAACGTTTAGTTAAATGAGTTAACTGAATAAATTTAGATCGTATTGCTTAGTATTAAAAAAAACCTTAACGTATGAAATAATTACGAGTAAGTTTATTGAAAAAATACTGTTGATATTTGAAAACATTGTAATTTAGAGTTTCTACGTTTCTTATCTCATTTTCTTGATTGTATTTGCTTCGAAATTCTAGGAAACATCTGCGTACCGATAAATGCGGTGCCGATAGCCTGTGCCCCCCTTATCTAGTGTATATTGTCAAAGAAGGATTTCATTTCAGAGGGTTATGTTGATTTTTTTAATGGGGGATTTACTGAGGTGAAATATCTTATCACTGTTTTTTTTACTATAATAATTATTTAATGATTACTTCTTGAATTATTTTTCTGTGACACACATATATTTAGCTTTTTCGAAAACTCACTTCTTTAAAATCTAACAATCTTGTTTAATATTCAACAATTTTATTTTTTTTATTATAACAGCTCAAGTTAATTTTTTTTATGTATGCATTCTTTTTCTAACAACGTTTAGTTAAATGAATTAATATATTCCGACTAAATTTAGATTGATTTATTTAGAGTAAAAAAATACACCCTTAAATTATGAAATAATTACAAGTAAGTTTATTGAAAATATACTGTTAATATTTGAATTAAGTTAGAATAACTACAAACAATTCTTTTCTAAACGATTTTTTATATGGATAGGAAAAATAAATATAAGACTTTTTCTTTTTATAACCAATGAATTTTGATTATATTATATGAAACTAACAATAAATATGTTGTTCTAATCTTATTCGAAACATTACTTTATGAATTTTCTGATGAACAGAAAAATTGATTCAAGCTTTGAACAATAACGATAAATATTAACTATTTTTCGCACAAAATGTATGGTACCGAAATCATTATTATTATTACAACTGAAAAGAAGCTGCTTTTAACACAAAGATATTGGAATTCACTGTGAACTTTTACCTTCTTATGTAAGCATTGTTACTTTGTATTTTGTCATTTTAGAAAACTCTGTAATGTCTTTAAAACTTTGCCATACAATTTCTGAATATCTGAATATTTTGCTGTTTAGATGTATTACATTATTTTTACTATATTCTTCTTATTTTTTTTTTAGAAAAAAAAACATTTACATAGTTTCCACACTTTTATTATTCATTCTATAAGACTTAAAAGGAGCGTTAATGATGAGCAAGTTAATACATTTTCTGAATCGAAAATAAATTTAATAATCGAAGTCAGACTATATTATATTACTTAAGGTTATCATTTTTTTGTACTTATTAAAAATTTTAACATCTTTCTGAAAAACTTATAATGAAAATCACCAGTTCATGCTGTCTATTACGTATATGACGATATGAATTCTTTCTTTTCGTAATTTTTCTAAGCACTTGAACTAATCATCCAAAAAAAAAACTGGATTTAATACGAAAACATCAAACTCTAGTATTTGTGTCGAATAATAAATTTATTTTTTATAATGTTAATACAGCTAACTATCAAGTTAGATTTTTTTTCTAGCAATACTTTTTGTGTGAACCCTGAGCAAAGAAACCCTATGAAGTCCCTGTTTATTCAACTCATTGCTTTGTACAATGCATATTTTTTACAGAGAATATTGCCTTAAGTTTGGCCTGAAGTATTTTAGTCTTACTGGAAACATATGAACCAGCTAGTTAGGTTTATATTCAAGATAAATTAAAGGCTTTTACATAAATTAAAATAAATGTAGCTAATACAATCTGAATAAATTGGGGGGGGGGATTAAATACTAGGTGCTTGTAGGAATGCTCAGGTGAAATATCTTATCACTGATAAAACTAAAGTTTACTGATCTATAGAAGCGGGATTTCCAAGGGTTATGTTGGTTTTACTGTGAGAATGTTCTGATAAAATATATAATCATTGATACAACAAAGGTGAGGTTTACTTAATCTTGGAAGAAAGATTTCCTGAAATACTTTTGTTAACTAAAATGTTGGGAAAGTTCTGGTAAGATATAACGAGGGGGAGATGTCTACTAATTTCTGAAAGAGGGATTTTTCTGAGAAATGCTAAATTTATTTCTGAAGACATGCTGATATAATATATCTTATTATGGGCAAACATTGGAGGAGATATGAGAACACGTGAGGAAATTTGATTGTGTTTGAAAATGATGCAGGCGTTTTACGAGTGATATGTTTGGCTGAAAATAGTGTATGATATCACACATTTTTTTAAAATATTAATGATCTGCAACGTCAATCTATCTATTGTGTTTTAAAATCTTCTTGAGAAAATTATATGAAACGTAACACGACGCAAAGCAATTGGTATAATTGTAACTATTTTGTTATTGCGAGATCCAACCATATGGAATCGGTAAAATCTGAGCACATTGAAATGGTAATGGAGCGAGAAGGATTGCTTTTGGAATATTGAAAGCTTTTTACGACCCAACAAGCTAACAAAAATTTTGTCAGTTTGGAAAACCAAATATTATTTTAATGTTAAAAAAAATTAATATAACCTTTAAAATAAAATGTTTAAACATTATTTATCTTAGAAAATAATTTTTTAAAAACAGAATATTTTTTCTTAATGTTAGAAAAATAAATTTGCAATTTGTCGGGGAACTGCACATTTTTTACCATTGATTATTAACATAGAGAGCTCCTTTGGTAAATATTCGATTTGGTTTGGTAATGCTCGAGGGAAATTCTATTTTTTTTTTCTACTTTATAAGTATAAGTTAAAACAACTTAAACTGTTTTTAACTGACTGGGAGATTATACATTTTTTGAATCTTTTTGTTTTAATTTTTGAATCTTTGAGACATGGTTTTAATTTTAATACAAATTTAATGTTAGAGCTAAATGATGCAAAAATTTAAATTTTTGATGCTGGATATTCAAATTTTATTCCACGCTATAAGCTCCAACATTCATTCACACAGAATAAATAATAAATTAATTTTTTTTGTATTCAATGTTTCGCAAACACTATATATTTATATCCTCTTGAGACCCAAGCTCATACTTTTCAACCATTTTTTTTTTTTTATCAAATTTGACATTGAAATTCTTAATAGGACTACAAAATACCACAAATAGTCATTTTTCAAGGAAATAAAAACTATCCATTTTTTTTATATGTCCATTATAATGGAATTGAATCTTCGTCTTGTAAAATCACGTTTTACTAACAAAAAAAAAAAAAAAAAAAAAAAGACACAAATACTTATTTTAATTAACAAAAATTCAAGATGTAGCTTTATTTAAGATCTTAAGATCTTGAAAATGAAAAAATATTTTATAATTCATGAGAAAAATGTTACAAATTTTGGATATCTTATAACACACACTTACTAAATTTAAATTATCTTGGATATTTATACCAAACAATTATTTTGCACTGCTAAGCAAATATACATACTGCATTTCATATTCATTGTTTTAGTTTTTTTGTACAACCTTCATTCTAACACCTTACAGAATTCTTAATATCCTATATTTTCAGATGATGTTTGATCTGTTTTTTACTATGAGAAGTGGACTCTATATTCAAGTCAAGTCTTTAGCGCTTACGCGTGTCTGTTTCTTCATCACTAGAATCAGTAAAATAAGAGCGTCTCAGAAGTTGTTCTGCAATTATAGTTTTAAAATCTAAAACTGTTTTCCACGCACTTACCACCCACATTTGATTTTTGATCTTCTCTCATTAAAATCCAACCATTCACAACAATGAGATCAAAGAAATGAATTGTTTTGACCTCTATTTCTTTGTGCGTGTCTTAATTCTATAATAACTGATAATCCTATCAATCAAATCAATTCCACCCATGTTGATATTAGATATTCTTATATAGTTGACGAGGTTACACTGGAGCGCCTGAGCTTGTAGGCCCTTAATCTCCATATCAGGTAGTACTGGTTGAGCATTAGTTCGAATTTTTCCAGTCCAAAACTGTATTGTAAATTATTGAGAAGTTTTATTATTGAGGTGGGAGAAAAGTTTAAAATTAAAACTTAAAAATTAAAAGATAAATGAATTGCAATGAGCTTTGAAAATTTTAAGCATTAGAAGATTGAGTTATTCTGTAGGTAAAAAATATAGTTATCTGATTTGTGCTTATATCTTCTTCTACTACTGTTGTTCTTGACACTTCAATATATTTTTTCTTTTCTTTCGACCAGCGCTTACATTTATCTAGAGGATCTACTACATGTTCGGATGAACATAGGAAAATAGATTTTTTATCGTACCATTTTACGAAGCATATTTTATCATCCTGACGCGCTGCCATATCAAACGAACTTCTTTCTATTTGTGACGTATTTTCTTTTGTATCTCTATTAGAAGGCTCATCTTTCTCACTTGAACTATATTCATCTAATATTACATTAGATTTTAAAATTTCGTGCTCTTTGCCGCTACCTTTTTTTTCATCTTCATCACTAATACCAATGTCTGACTCTAATTCTAATAGAAATAAAACAAAAAATTGTACTACTATGTTGAAAACCATAAATTAATTTTAAATTATTAGTATAGTATTATTATCTAAAATTTAAATTTTTATTTCTTATTCACTTTTAAATTAAAAATTAAAACAAAAGTAAAAGGGATATATTTTGATTCCATCCCTTCTTAGAAACTTTTACAATTAATTACTAGTGAAAATTTATTTCTAAAAGCGAACAATTAATTCAGAAATTTTTATTTCAACAAAATCATGTAATATGTAAGTTGACTTATTATAGAAAGTACTTGAATTACTGAAATCGTAAATGTAAATTCTGTATTTAATTTGGATAGTTTGGGGCCCAATCTCAATAAATTTTATAAAAAAATACCCTACTAAAAAGGAGTGTATACATTTTTAGTTAACATAGGAAAGTCTTTTAAATAATTTAACCATCAAATATTAATTTTTGAGCATTATATGACTTTCTGTTGGGAAAAAAAATCTATTACTTCTGTATGGTAGAAATTAGTGAGTATGAATATAATCAACTTACGAAGACCCAATATCCAATAGATTGGACATGGATGAAAACGTAGCTATTGTTTCAAAATAATTCCCCAAAATACTAAAAAAAAAATGGCTTAATTTTATTATTTCAATGTTCAAAATTAAGTATGTAAACAAAAACCAGAAATATAGAGCAGTTTAGTTTAACTAAATACATTTTAATAACACAACTAATCGAGAATAAAACAAAAAATACTCTACTTTTCTTTATTAATATATCTTTAAAATGAAAATTAAGTTTAATTTTAGGAAAAAGAATTAAAGGAAGCTTAGTTAAGTTTAAGGAGGAAGAGATTTAAGCTTCTTTCCATTTCTGTTCTGTAGTTATTGTATTGGATAAATCGTTCGCAAAATACTGGATCGTCCGGGCTGAAGGCTGTATTTGTTTCCAAGTTCTTGATAAGAACGCCGGATCCCTCGTGAGGTTAGAATATTTCCGAACGGTCCAGTGGTGCTATCTATACAACCAAACTTTAAAAAAATCCGTAGGATGTTTGTTGAATTATCATTTTAAAATGGCTACCAAAAGAAGAAAGTCTTTCAAATTTATTATTTAAAGCATGTTTTTTTGTTTGTTTGTTTGTTTAATATCAACCCTGTTCGTGCTTTTTTATTAACATTTCTTTTCTAATTTTTATTTTGTTTATGACATTTTTGGAATCATGGAGAATATGTTAATCTACTCTTCATTTAAAAATATTCTTAATTGTTGGTTTATTTAAAAATCGCAAACATCTTTTTATTAAAATGCAAAACATTAAGATCATAAGTGTTCATAATATTTTTGACTGAACATAATAGTTTTTAACTATTATGTTCAATCCTTTTAACTTCCTTTAGTGTTAGGCGTAATCTGAATGATATATAGATAATTCAACATTTCCAAGTTCATGAAGATTAAAATGTCTAATTTCAATTTTGTTACCGTCTTTGATATCATTAAAATTATTTGTAACACGTCTATGTTAATAAATACGTACACTGCTGGCCATTAAAATTGCAACACTAGGAAGGAATGATCCGATTAACGTCAAAATGATTTGAAAGAAAGAAGAGGTTAGGATATACAAATGACTAGTATTTCAATTCATTTAGACGATGGTGGAGGGAGAAACGACATCTGAAGCACTGCAGTTAAGAAAAGTTGTGTAGTGGATTTCTCTTTCGGAAAATACTTTGTAAGGTCAGAGTTTGCTCAAAATATCATGTTATGCCTCGAAGAAGAAATGCTTACCAGCAAGTGTCGGAATTCTATAGAGGCTGGATCGTTGCCTATCGAAAATGTGGTTTTTCGTTACATGATATTGCCCATCGCACTGGTCAAAATTCAACCACAGTCAAGCGAATAGGGATTTAATAGGTAGTTGAGGGTCATACTGAACGGCATGTAGGATCTCTACACCCTCCCATGAATGATGCCCGAGAGAACAGACATATTGTGAGGTCGGCCGCGCAAAACTGTACTACCATATCACGGACCATTAGTCAGGAAATAGGCATTTTTACAACACGCCCAGTATATACTTGTACAGTGTGACGACGTTTCAGCAACATGGACTGTCAGCACTGCGTTCATTTCTTCTACTTCCTTTGACAATGCAACATAACATGTCAATTGAAAAGTCCTCGGCCTACCGTAGTAAAACACATTTTTTTGGCAAAATTAAATTTTTTATTCAACATAATTCCCTTCAAGGGTGATACACTGATTATAGCGACCCTCCAACTTTTCGATACCATTTTTGTAGTACGATTTGTCATTTGCTTGAAAATAGGCCTCAGTTTCGGCGATCACCTCTTCATTCGACGAAAATTTCTTCCCAGCGAGCATTCTTTTGAGATCTGAGAACAGGAAATAGTCGCTGGGGGCCAGATCTGGAGAATACGGTGGATGAGGAAGCAATTCGAAGTCAAATTCCTGGATTTTTGCCATCGTTTTCACTGACTTGTGACACGGTACATTGTCTTGGTGAAGCAGCACTTTCTTTTTCTTCAAATGCGGCCGTTTTTCGGCCATTTCGTCCTTCAAACGGTCCAATAACGCTATGTAATAGTCGCTGTTGATGGTCCTTCCTTTTTCAAGGTAGTCAATGAAAATTATTCCATGCGCATCCCAAAATACAGACGCCATAACCTTGCCAGCCGACTTTTGCGTTTTCCCACGCTTTGGAGTGGGTTCATCGTGTGCAGTCCACTCGGAGTGAAAAGATGGAGCCATGTTTCATCCATTGTCACATATCGACGCAAAAACTCGGGTTTATTACGCTTGATCATCTTCAAACACTGCTCCGAATCATCAACTCGTCGTTGTTTTTGGTCAAAAGTGAGCTCGCGCGGCACCTACTTTGCATAGAGCTTTCTCATACCCAAATATTCGTGAATGATATGATGTACACGTTCAGTTGATATCTTTAGAGTGTCTGATATTTCATTCAATTTCAATTTATGGTCATTCAAAATCCTTTTGTGGATTTTTTTAATGTTTTCGTCGGTAACAACCTCTTTTGGGCGTCCTCTGCGTTCACCGTCTTCGGTGCTCATTTCACCACGTCTAAACTTAGCATACCAATCCTTGAAGACTGATTTTCCTGGGGCAGTGTCCAGAAACTCGGCATCAAGCCAAGTTTTTGCTTCAACTCTATTTCTTCCCTTCAAAAAGCAATATTTTATCAACACGCGAAATTCCTTTTTATCCATTTTTTTCAAAACAACAAAAATTGCTTCACTCAAAATGCTATAATTCACAAACTAATGATCCGATAGCTGTCAAATTTATACACGCATCTTTTGAGGGTTAGGGCAAACTAAAATATATGGATTTAATTCTAGTAGCGCCATCTATGTGTCAGGCCGGTGACTTTTCAATTGACCTGTTAGATAGAGACGGCAACTCTGAAGTGTAGCACGACAAAGCTGGATACTTGCGTGGCATAATGTCTTCTTTTTAGACGAGTTCCAGTTCTTCGTGCAGTATTCTCATGGCCATATACGTGTGTGGAGGGTTCTAGGAGACCACACGTCACCTACTTGCATTTGATATCGGTGCAGGGGTTCTGTACTTTGTGTAATGGTTGAGCAGCCATTGGGTGCCCGACACACACATCTGTAGATCGGATCGAGGGTAACTTGTACGCAAATAGGTAAATTTCCGACATCTTACTTGTATTTGTGCCCTATCTTCGAGGCATGCACGTCATGCTCTGACCTTCTTCGATACACAAGGTATTCAATTGTTGCCTTGTCCTGTCTAGTCTGCAGATCTCCCACCAATTGAAAACATTTGATCATGGGTTGCCGAGATACTGGCCACCCCTCTCCAGCTAATATGGTTGATGAAGCATGGCATGGACTTGAAGCAGCATTGAATGAATTGCCCATTTCTGTCATACGTAGTTCGACTCCACGCCAAACTGGGTAAGACCTCGTTTTAACTGCCAGTAGTGGCAGCTGTTTCTACTAATTTCGCACCCCTGTAACCCCCCAAACTGCTTGCAAATTTAATAATTTTGTCTTTACGTCATACTGTTTACGTACATTTTATATCTTTTTTGCTTTTGCTTTCCTTCATGATGTTCAATTTTAATGACCAACATTGTATATTGATAATGTTTTAAATGTTTAATTTACATATTTTACATTTAAGTAAAAACAAATTATAAGTTTTGCAGAAAATAAATTTCGAATTAATATTAATTGTTCGTTATTAATAATTTTATAAGTTTTACATCTCTAATACTGTTACATATATTGCAATTTAATTTTATAAAATTTAAAAAATTACTATGATCTAATACTTATGAGACTTGGGGAGGGGGTCTTACTATTACTAAGTAAATTATTTTCTACAAATTATAATCAAATTTACCAGCATATTTACTATTCCAGAAAATCCTTGTTTTATAATTCCTTTAGCTCATTTAATTAACACAACCTCAGAGACTTAAATCTGTTCCAATACAGATGATTTACAACACACACACACATTGTAACTTTTACCAATTAGATATTTTCTAAACTCTAGCTAAACTCATCATATATCAAACAAATATAACCTAATAAAGTTATTTACGAAGAGATTCTTTATCCTTAAATAATCAAAACTCGAATAAATAGCCAAATTACATTAAAATCTGTAGCAAATTTTAAAATGCTATAATAAGTTCTCTAAAAATCTCTTAATTCTGGCAATTCTTTCATCCAACTTTCAAAGTTTTAAAAAGACAAAAATATTCAAAATACCTGAAGAATTCGCAAAATCACACAATCTAATAATAATTCATCTGAATTGAAAAACAATGTATGTCAAATAATAGCTAAAAATTCTTAAACTAATGTGAAATATATTTCCTAATGTTATTTTGGTTGGATTCCCACTTCTATGTGGTAATCCTCCATTAAATATTTGAAAGTATATTTTTCCAAAAGACATCAAAATATCTCAAATATAATGAGTCAAATAAAAAATGATTCTTCGAAAAAAATTATTGACCTTAAAGGTGTGTCATGTCAACATTGTAGTCCGAAAGCTGAAGATAGTTTATTAAATTAACCAACAATAGTATCTATAATTCCTTTTATTATACAAATCACATTATGAATAAATGATCCAATAATTAAATGAAATCTTTCTGTTGGATACAAACCAAAGCTCTCAGAATTGCATTGGTCTTCCATAACGGACATCAAACACTGCGTTTTTAAAATTGGTCTGTCAAGAAATTCTCCTCGAAAAGATTAGAAGGTTGGCTCATAAATTTTTCAGCATCCAAATTTCAAATTATTATTTTCCTCCTATGCATCTCAATAGCCTTGCCACAGTAAATTTAAAAATACTGAAGGAGGGCAAAAACTATATTACAAATATTCTTCACACTTTGAATGCTAATGAGGAATACAGTATTTCAATCCCTAGTCGAAGTACATTTTTGAAATCAAACTAATGAATTTGGGTTTCAATGTAAAAATGTATCAATTCCTTCTACGATCGGACTGTTTAATGAAAAATTGAAAGTAGTGAGTATGGGGATACACAGGGCGGAAGAGGCGTCATACTCTCCTCTTACCCTGTTGGAATGAAAGTGACATCATACCCGATAAAGACCTAAACTATCCTTTTAATCTTATTTTAGCATATTTACGTACTGTTGGATTGTTATTCGGATCTATGTATCGATAAGGGTCCCAAGCTGTAGTGCCTTTCTTTGGTTTTCGATTTCTTTTTGGAATGTTGTTTACGTACCAAAAAGCTAGTTGTGTATTTACACGAGTTAAAATAGAAGAAATGAATAAAATTTGAATAAATTAATTGGAAGTTCTTATTTTTCTTCGCAAAGTTGTTTAGACGAGAAGAATTATTTCCCTACAGTATTAATCTATTAAATGAAATATGTCGAAAACTGATTTACACCTTTTTTCATCTTAATAAACTAAATTAGTTTATTCTGATTAAACCAGAAGCTTTTTTATTTATTTATTTATTTATTTATTGAGTTTTACACGCAGAGCTGTTATAATAAATATTATTATTTAATACAGTTTTCTTCGAGAACTAACCGAATTAATATATTTTGAATGAATTAATTGGGAGAAAATTTTTAATCGTAAATTCTTATTTTGTTTACGCAAAGTTGTTTAAATGAATGATATTTTTCATACAGCATTTATACATTAAATGTAATATCTGGTACACCAATTCATACTTTTTTTTCGTTTAAATTAATTGAACTATTTTAATCTGAATAAATTAGATACAAATATTTTGATTTTTCAGTGCAAGGCTACTGGATTGGATATTATTATTTATTACAATTTTTTTCTGTTGTAATTGATTGAATTACTTTAATCTAAATACATTAGATTGAATTGTTTAATATAAAAAAGTGTAATTTATGGAATAATTACATTGATTAACAAGCAGTTTATTTTTAAGTTTTATTAGATATTTTATTTCATTTTTAGTAAGTTTTTATTTTATTATAGCATATTTTTTCCATATCAGGTCTAAAATTATTATTTTTCTCTAATGATTACTTCTTTAATTTTTGTTATTATTTTTCCTTTAATTTTATATTTTGAAAATCCACTTCTTTTTTTACTTCTTATGTTCACTATAATCTTTAAGACTAACAATCTTATTTAATATAAATTCTTGAAATATTCAACAATTCTTTTTTCTTGTGTCATTATAGCTGATATTCAAGTAAAAAGAATTTTTTTTTTCTTGTATGCATTTTTAACAACAGTTTAGCTAAATGAATTCATGCATTCTGAATAAACTAGATTGTCTTGCAGAATATAAGAATATTATGAAATTATTACATTTGTCTACAGCAAACTTACAGAAAAGTTACTTATATTGTTTATAATACCGATTTTAAATGCTAAGTTAAAATTTCTACATCATTTCTTTTCGAAAAAAATTTTTTTCAAATAAATTTAAGTCTTTTTATATCCAATGACTAAATTCTTTGTAACTAACAATATCTAGTACTGAACTTAATCGAAACATTACTTTCTATAATTATTTTCTGAGGTATAGAAAATTCGATTTCAACTTCAAACAATAATAATAAATATTAGCTATTTTTTGAAAACTTTCATACGTATGTTATATATAGTAAAGAAACGATTATTTTTACAGCTGAAAAGTAATTGCTTTTAACACAAAATTTGGGAGTTCATTGTGAACTCTATACGTACGTCTCTTCTTACGTAAGTATTATTACTCTATATTTCGTCATTTTAGAAAACACTTTAATGAAATTTGATTTTCCCTGCGAATTTTAATTTTTAAATGTGTATGTATTATTTTACAATTTCTTATATATCTTATCTGAATATTTCGCTATTTTGATGTATTATTATTCTCATGGATTCTTTTTTTTTTTTTTTTTTTTTTAATTTTTTTCCTTCTTTTCTTTATTTAATTTTTAGTTTTACATAAGAATAATTTATAAATGTGAGAAACAGTGAACTTTTTACTTACTACTATGACGTCATACACTATCTTACCTTCGGATTCTGAGAACACGTGGATTTAAAACTTCTTATTAATAGAAGTGACCGTCATGGTCGCGGACTCGCGCCCGGCGGTTTTCGTCGAGTCATGGGTTCGGGCCTTTGTGTCACTAAAGACCCGCCGTATAGCCGGGGATGATGCACTTTAATCTATCGATACACAAAGTCCTCTCGTTAGCGTGGAGTGGATGTTAGGAGAGGAAGGTGTCGTCCTCATCACTTGACCGAGGCTCAAAATTACGATCTCCGTCGTCAGTAGCCTTGGTATTACTTTTAATGCGAAGTTAATAAAACCAATTTTTCAATCAATCTTGTTAGAGATAAGCGTTGGAGAGATCTCAAAGCACTTGAACTCCGATTATTTTGAAAATGATGTAGATACCTTAAGAGTGATATGTTTGAATGAAAATAACAAGCAATTTTTAGATAGAATGGTCTGCAACAGGCCTATCCTATCCGCAGCCCACCCGGTGTCAACCTGTGGAGCTGGATCGCCTGAACAAAAATTTAAACTTTTATTATACATAAAAGTACCAAAGAATATTCCTTCATTAATCGTTCGTATCATATCCCATTCCTATGGGAATATCTCAGTACATTGACAATACTATCGTCTCATTTTTCTTCTATTTACTTGCTCAGTAACAATTACTAAGTTTAGCTCATTTTAAAAAGCGCGCG
>BMAW01099199.1:0-10331 GCA_019974015.1 Nephila pilipes | reverse complement strand
CCTAGTAGTTTGATCGGTTATGGTACAGAGAGTGATAAAAATAAATCGTTTAGACCAGTCCTGTCCAACCCAAACGAAATTGCGGGCTGTTTTGGAAACACATTTTATTCCGGCGGACCTCATTATATATATATATATATATATATATATATATACACACACGTGTGTGTGTACGCGAGCGCAAAGGATGAATTCGATGCCGATTCAAATTCTCGCGTTAAAAACTACTACAACTTTCACCTTTCGAGTCGTAGATCCTCCCGAATCTCATCAGAGAAATCAAGAGCAGTCTTCTATAAATAAAGGGAAATTACATTTTATTGGATTAAATATATTTACACGAAATATAATTAAAAAGAATTGTCATGCAGTTACAACATAACGCAGGTGCTAAATTATTAGAGATCAAAAGACACAGAACAGTCAGTCTATCTGGAACAATACGCTTCTGCGTCAAATATATTAGGCTTTCTGTAGAAAGGCCGGCTGCTGCTATTTCGCATATTCTGCCTGTTGCATTCCCTCCTTACTTCTGGTATTGCACACCCTCGTTCTTTAGTAAGTTTGCTGGTTAGTTATACGTTGTGAAACGCCCAATCGCGACAGATGACCCATACGCTTTTTAAAACGATCCTTGCAGCTGTTTCTGAACAAGATCATTGTGATAAAGTTGAGTCAGAAGTGAGATATTCCCATGGTAGTAGGGTATGATACGAACGATTTATGGTGGAATGTTCTTTGGTTCTCTTAAGAATAGTAAAAAGTTTAATCTTTATTCAGATGACTCTGCTCTGCGGGCTTGCCAGGCCTAGTTTACACTTTTTGTTGCGTATAACTATTTTTTTAAAACCCTTTCTCAAAAAAAAAAAAATTATGTATCAGTTCCTACGAAAAAGGGTGAACTAGAGTCCAACACCATGTAAAAATAGCTGTAACGCTGTAAATAAAATGAAACACCGAAATTGTGTATTAGAAAACTAAAACAAGATATCTTTTATGCTACACGTTAATAATGTTGAGTTTTTGAATGAAGCTCCATACAATGATAAAATTTATTGCCATTAATAAGTTTACCTTCTTATAGAGCATACTTGTGACGCCTCTCTTTCATTTAATTCTGTGCTCATATTTCTAAATTCAGTAGTTATTTAAGTTCTTAATTAAATGATGAGATTTCAGATAAGTAACAACAATCTTTATATATATATATATATATATATATATATATATATATATATCATGCTATGAATAATTAGTAAATGATCTCTCTCTGTCTACTAATTCTGAAATCTAGATTTTAATCAACATTAGAAGTTTAATCTCAAATTTATTCTGGTTCGAGTGCGTATGTGACGATTTTCCTTCAGTATTTAACTCTACAGCCAAGACCTACATTGCAATGCAATTAGCCACCAAAGGGACTATTGTTTTAGTTGGATCACTTTTAGCGTACCATATCACTTTTCAATTTTTTATCGTTTGCTTCAATTTTAATTACATTCAGCTTAAATATATTCAATTTAGTAATTTATCATTTGCTTTAATTTTAATTGCATTAGCTAAAATGCATTCAATTTACTAATTTATCGTTTCTTTTAATTTTAATATGGGAAAAGTTTACTATTGACTATTTCTCAATACTTCATCTTTTACTTTAATTTTTATATTTAATTGAGTAATTTAATAATAATTATAAAAGAGCGCACCTGAAATGGCCAAATCTGTTCTTTGCAAAACTTTTCATAGAACTTTTGATAATTTTATTAATTTTTTTTTTTTATCAATACAAGAATTTTCAATCAGGTTAATGTTGAATGTTTGAATTTAATTTTGTAGGAGAAGGAAATATAAAAAGGTATGTATTTGGAAAGGTATTTTTATCATCTACACAAGCTCAGAATGTGAATGTGTGTAAGCATGTTAAATACATGTTTTAATCGTTTAAATTTTTATCTAGAGTAATTTATCTTTGGCATCTCCACGACAACTATATAAACAGTCCAAATATTTCACGGTCGAGGTCCCGAACGTACAAAATTAAAGAGCCTTGTTGTATTACGCAAGTTGAATGTCCCACTAAAAAAAATAAAAATTGCCTATTACGTGGCACCCTTAAGGAATGTTAAACCGTTTCTTTAAAAGCAACATGTGTTTGATGTTCTTAATTCATTAATCAATACAGGTGAATGATGTAATATAATTAAAAGATAGCTTTCCTGTCGTGAATTAAGAAAAGCCTTTTTTATTATTAGCTTTGTTTAGTTCGCATATATAAAAAAAATCAGTCTTTCCAGTTCACAAAATTTGCATTCGTATTTTAATGCACTTTATTTTATCCTATTGTGCTAAAATACTGCATACACGTAAGACAATACAATTTCTACTATGGTATATTCAAATTGTGACAGACTTATGAGGGAAAGGGACTGGATCCCGGGCCTTGTACTTAACGTACAATTGAGTTGAAATTTTGAACATTCGTATAACTCCTGTAATTGCTTTTTATACTTAAAATTTCAAATTAAAAAGAAGCAAATATTAACATTTTTTTTAAAATATAGCTTTTGATAGAAAAGTGACTGAAGGTTATAAAAATAGTTCTTAGAAAATGTAATATAATATATAATTTATAAAAGTTTGAGGATGATACCAGAGCAGGCACCTGCTATTACATGCAAAATGATTTATAATTGTATTAGTGTATTCGGAATTACTGGTGCAGTACGAAACACAATTGTTTTGTTAACTTTTTCATGATTTTTAAGATTCTATTTAAAGATGTAAAATAAAAATTTAAATTCTTTAATGATGTTTATGAATTCCTATTTTTGCTTAAGAATTTTTAATTATGTGTACTATTGCATCAATTTTTTGTTTCATAAATTTTTAGCGTATAATTTTTTTCATTAATACTATAAGTATTTAATACTATGCATTTAAATAAATATTTCAACGTGAACATTACAGGAAGTAAGCTTCCTTTAATATTGCAAATAATATCTCTAGAAATATTTACTTATAAAGTTGAAAGTCGAGACATATTCTCTATCCCTACGTCGCCACTTTGATTTATTTGAGTGAAATTGTTCGAGAGATCAGTACTAAAAGTTTGTTTTTACAGTGATTTGAATTTTTAAATTTAAACCTTTTGCATTGTATGTACCTAAAATTTTTATGTGTTTAATGTCCATGTATATGAGTGCAAAGTGCAGTCTAAAGCTTTTAGTTCTCCTGTGTATCCCCAGACACAAAGGAGGGAGGAATGTAGAGAGAAATAAACAAAAATACAATCCATTAGTGTTTCAAACAGTGAATTTATTGAGTGCTTCATATTATTGTGTGGTAGTTATTGTACTATTTCTTTTATGTGTTTATTTTATCTAAGTTTTAATTGATAATAAATACACTAATGTAATTTTTCTATATTTGTTATTGTATTATCTGATAGTAAATTTTAATACTTTTAAAATTGTTATTGTGTTATTTTTTAATATGTGAAGCAGCAGCATTGAACTTAAATTAAAATTAAATATAAATTCAATTAAAATTAAATATAAATTCAGTTAAAAGTAATATCTGCTTGCAGATACTGAAAAAATGTAACCATATGACACATTTCTTTACAGGCTAAAACAGGTCTTAAAAATGAAGATGTGTATTTAATTGGTCATAGTCTTGGAACTCACGTAGCTGGAATGGTTGGCCAGAAATTCAAGGTTCATAGAATAACAGGTATCTTTTAAAATACATTTAAAATAAATTTATTTTTCATAGTAAGAATACATTAAAATAATGCATATTAATCTAAATAAAGAGTTTGTGGGAAATAATGAAATAACAATAATAGATAAATAAGTTTAAAATAATGTAAATCTGTAGCTACTACCTCAGGATTTTTTTTATTTAGTTGTAGCATTTATCTATATTTACAAGGCTTGATTGAAATTTATTGCTTCAATTACCATAACATATTTATTTTTTATGCCATTTTCACAATCATTGCCACACTTCAAGTTACATGCATCCTTTGTATAATGTACTGTTCCTCTTTCGATATAGTACCACGAAATTGTTGCTGAAACGAGTGACTCGTCGGGCAAATCAACCGCATAAAAATTCCGATGATTGTTATCGACAACAAGCTTTAATGGTAGCTTTCATGTCATCTTAGAAACGAAAAAAGATGTCTCTTAAGGTTCTCTTTTATATTTGAAAAATGGTTAAAGTGGACACGTGCAATTTTGCATGCAATGACGCCTTGCTGTTTCAATCTCCTTTCCATGTTGGTCGCCAATTTCTTTAGTTCTCAGTACACTAACGGCACCTGTGAACAAAGGAAACAAATATGACAATTATAAGATGGAAGGAAGCAAATCAAAGAGAGGAGAGATAAATTTGTTGGTTAGTTGGTTTTAGTAACGTCGCACTAAAAGTAACACGATAGCTATTGGCGACGGATCTCGTAATTTTGAGCCTCGTTCAAATGAAGAGGAGAATACCTGAGCTGGCACCTTCCTCTTTTAACTTCCACTCCACACCTATGGTAGGGCTTTGAATCCCGACAGATTTAAAGTATATCAGGTCCGTCTACACAGAGGATTTTTAGTGGCATCAAGGCTCGAACCCACGACTCGACGAAAACCGCTGTCTACGAGTCCACGACCATGACCAATAGGCTACCACGGCCACGCGAATAGATAAAGATGTTAGGGGTCGAAGTGAAATGTTTGTCCAGTCATTGTGTTTTGGGAAATATCGATTTCAAATTCCCATCAAATGCTTCTGGTCATTGAGCTAACCACTGTACCTCGAGCATGACAATTTCAGTTCTTTCTCCCTTCAATTTGATCCACCCCTTCTCCTAGAGGTCTTCCCCAGCAGAAAGCTGTAGGAATATTAAGATTAGTGCGGGAGAAAAGATTGCTCAGAAACTTCCTGGACTTCCAACACCTTAAAAGCTTCCCTTATAAACGAAGATTTAAAAAGAACAGCGAGAGATATTTCTCAGGGAAAGAAAGAAATGTAACATAAACTATTTCGTTTCTTTTGTCACTATTTTTGGTGATGAAAAGATTAACTTTGTTCATTAGTTTGACATAAATAAAAGCTCCCCCTTCATAAAATTAGATTTAAAAAGAAAAATAATTTCCTAGGAAAAAAGAAAATATGACATACACTATTTCGTTTCCTTTTCCTTTCCGTTATACTTAAAGCAAAATAGCGAGAGAAAAAATTCGTTTTGATCATTAGTTTTAAGCATAAAAAAATCTTAGTATTTTTTTTGCGAATATACTTTTATTGGAGATTTTACATAGGAAACACTCATGACTTTCAGGTACAACAAAATTTTGAAAATCGTGTAATAACTAAAAAAACCATGGTCATTGAGGCATTATTTTTTAATCAAGCCTGATATATATTTAACACTAAAAACACTCAAATTTTTTTCTACTTTAACCGTTTGATATTTAATAACGCGCACATTTTTAACAGGACATTTTTCAATTAAAATGCTTTACTTTGACTTTCAAGTCTTTTAGATTTTTTAGCAATTAACTTGAGACTTTCTGATTCTAAGAGCTTACTTAATTCTTAAAAATAATTTAAATAACTTTAAATGTTAACCGTCTGGAATGCGATTCAAGTGCTTAAAAACTTTTGAACTTGCTTGAAAAATGTGGGATAACACTACAAAAGAACTTAAATTTCAGATTCTCCTTATATTCATATTTCAGTTTATTGTTCTTTATATTTCTCCAATATGCTATTATATTTGATGATATATAATGTACTGCATATTCTTACTTGAAATTTTAATAAATCTTAATAAGTGGTCTGCAACAAAATTACTAAATGAACATAATTCAAGTGAAGAATACTTGAAGTTTATGAGGAGAATGTTGGTGCCCAACATAACCTATAGAAAAGGAATTACCAAAACTTATTAAGAAATCAATATTTAGAGTATTATTGAAACAAGTTCACAAAAAATGTATCCTAACACAAGTACAAAACAACTCATTTATTTATTTTAATCAAAGTTGTTAACGCATTTTTTAATTTTAAGATAAGAAATAATTATTTTTTGATAGAGCTGTACTCCGAAGTATTCTGAATTATAAAATTTAAATAAAAATTATTTATTTAATACAAAAAAATCTATATCATATTTTATTGAAGACCTAGAAGGATTTTAATATTGATTGAAGACTCTTTCTGGGAATTGCTCATAAATTCTATCGGTATATTTATTTGTATTCAGAATCGAATTATGTGATCAGAGATGTGCGATTGATCAATTCCCTATGTACTAGAATTTCCTTAAAAATTATTCGACTCTTACAAGGAGTAAAAACTATTATTTTTTGAAAGCATTTTAATTTTGTTTTAATATTTTTTAAAAAAACTAATTCTTCTGAACTACCAAAAAGGAGATTTTATCTAATTGTATTTTAATGCTGTTTTTATTGTAGCTTTAGATCCAGCAGGGGTCATGTACACCAAAAAAACTCCAATCGATGAAAGATTGGATAAAAGTGATGCTGATGTTGTAGATGCCATCCATACCAACGGAGGAACAGGCCTACCCTACCGTAAGTTCTACCATTAAAAGCATATACATTTCATAAACTGTAAAATTTAATTCATATAATTTGAAATAAAAAATTATCGCTTAGCATTGTGATATGGCCAACTCTCAGTTGAGATATTCATTGATATGGAGCGTATACTAGCACAAATGGAACTGTAGGTAAATTTTCAGAAGAACGAAGGTACTCACTAGGGAGACGCACGCAGCGTTATACCACAAATTAATTCGGAGGGTAAAGCTTTCAGACCTTCGCAGGTTGCAGGCCTTAAAGACAGTAGTACAAGTGGCTCATACAGTTTTAGCTTCGATCAGCCCCACTACACAGAAAATCTTTAGCATAAGGACTCGAATTCACAACTCGATGGAAAAAACACAAGCCACGAGTTTGCGACCATGACCACTAGGTTACAACTAATTAGTGGTCACGATCAGGTACTTTTAGTGACACCACCAGAGTGCTCTCTTTCAGTGTATTCCGTACATTTTCAGTCTATAATTGGGTTTTCTTTACAGATATTGAATTGGGATCAAGTATACAAGATGTGGGTATTAAATAACGATGCTGACGCTGTAAAACATTTTATGTTAATTTCACACGTATTGATTGATTATTATCTTCCATATACACACCTCTTCTATCCCTACTACGTTCCACATCGATCTTCCATTGTTTGATACAGTGCTGGAACTCTTCTTCTGTCAGCTCCTTCAGGACGCGTCGTACTACTTTCTCTTTCACAGCTTCAACGACGCAAATCTCGTTCCTTTAAATGCAGATTTCACCTTAGGAAACCGATAGAAGTCGTATGGCTCAAAATCCGGCGAATGAGAGGGATGGTCTAACAATGGGATGCAGTGCTTGGCTAGAAACCTCTTGACGGACAATGTGGAATGAGCCGGCAGTTATTTTGATGGAAAAATTTGCCTTACGAATTCTTTGTCAATTCCTACAATCTCAGCAATCGCAATTTTTGAATATTTAACCCACTATCAGATCGAACCAGATTACCTTTGTTTGCGATAATGTAATCTGTCGTTGACATGATAAAGAGAATCGGGGATGAATCCTACTGAATGTCTTCACAACCATCTTAAAAACGCTTAAACAGTATCCTAAACACATGCACTCGATAAACATTCATTGCAATGCACTTCTTTCAATAAATTGTGAGTTTCAGTAGCGAGTTTCTAGGTTTCATATGAGATTCTCCAACAGTTCGTCACTCCCTGCAAAACAAAAACAAAACAAAAAATAGCTCTAATTTGAACGAAGGGTACAAGTATACGGATTTATTTACAGAAAAAAAGGGGCAGTGTATGAGATGCTTTCACGATAAACATCTGTCGGTCGCTAGAGTTTGGCGTATGCGGACTTCTTCCGTAGCAGCGTCAGTCTCATTATTTAATAGCTACACCTCGCATTCAACTGTTTTATGTTGCCATTTTTGTTCCAAATTGGAAAGAAAAGGCTTTTGCCATCTTTTCTGACACAAATGGAGCTTTAGGTACATTTCCATAAGACTGAAGAAACAAAGAGACACCACAAATTAATTCGGTGAATACAGCTTGCAGATCTTCGCAAACGGCAGACCTTACAGATAGTTGTGCAAGTGATAAGGATTCACTTCGGGGAAGTGTATCAAGAGCATTTTAAAGATATATATATATATATCCTCCTACCATCTCTTTAGCTGGAGTATGGTTAGCGATGGAATCTTGTAAGAAATGGATTATTGATGCTACTTACCTCGCATTTCCTGCGTTAAGTTTTCCTCTTTTTTCGACAATTAATATGCTTCTGCTCACTATCAAATGGCTCAATTACTTTCACTTAACTTGCATAGTTCTGGAAACACAAGAGGAAGTTTAAAATGAAGCGAAATTGAATTAAAAAAGCAATACATTGATTCTCTGAATTCATTGACATCTCATGTCAAGCATATTAAAAGCAGTCGTCACCACATTGTACGATAAATTGTAGGCAGAATTTAAATGAATGAAAGTATATTTTCGATTAATTTTTAGGCATTGTGTTATAATGTTTCAGAGCATTATATAAATGGAATTGCTGAGCTGCGTTTCATTATATTCAACTCTCGTGAGAATAATTTATTGCATGGATAAATATTTTATTACATTGTTTTTACCTATAGGTAGCTGTCTTTTTAATGTATGAACAAGTGTGCAGTCTTTTCTGTTAAGACCGATGTTGAAGTTGACAACGCGAACGATATTTACTTCTCATATTAAATATCTGTCTAACTGAATATAGCACTGGCTTCACTTTTGTAAACGACGCATTTTGGTGCAACGTATGTTTAGAAAATCGAAGTATAACTAATTTTATGAACAACAAATATTTAACATGTTCATGTAACCAGAAATTAAATGATTCATCTGCTCAATAAATTTATCATTTAGAGCTGATAGTCTACATCAGGGGTCGCCAATCTTGTAGCTGTCAGCCAGTATAATTTAGGTTGCCACACAATAGGAAATATTTGAAACAATTCGATTCTCGCGGCAATGCATGCAGAGTTAGGGAAATAGATATCAAGAATAGATTTATAGTTTTATTATATATTAATAACGCATTATTTCAATAAATTTATTAACGCAAATATAAAATATAATTGGCTTGACTAATCTAACGAAAGGAGAGAAAATGCGTGAAGAGCAGAGTGGAGAGAGGGCAATTTATCTTAATTTGATTACTTAGTGTGCGGTTGGCACGCGTGCCATAGTTCCGACACGTGATCTACATAGTATGTATATTCGGATGTTCTGTTCGGTATATTTGTTCTGGTAACCCTGCTTTGAAAACGACTGTTAAAATCCCTTAATAAATAATTTGTGAAAGGGAGCTGCGATCTTCTTTTCAAATGTATTTTTTTTTTATGAAGAGACAGAAAAATTCTAAGATAATAGGGATTTTTGGATAGGGGAAACAGAGAGTTTTGTCAGGAAGAATCTGAGATCAGCACATAATCGGTAAGTACGAGTAGTAATGCTAATATGTTAGAATAATGAGAAAAGGAATAAATTTGACATTTTTTGACGCAACAGGACTTCCATAAGCTTTTAAAGAAATTTAAGCATTATCATAATTTTCTAATTAATTGTGTTTTTTTATTAGTTTATTTTCTAAATTGTATCACTAGCTTACAATGTTTGCAATAGTATTTTTTCTTATAAATTAAAAAAAAAATTCAAAAACATTTCTAAAAGCTGCATTGCAACTTTAATTTTTAGAAAGATTGTTTTCATTACCATACAAAATTAGAGGGGGAAATGGATGCGTGTAAATTTATTGCAAAAAATAAATAATACTTATTACTAATATTTTTCATTGATTCTATAAGAGAAAAGGGTATTAAAAGTTATTAGGCCGTAAAAAAGAGCTTCATGAAAGTTATAGCTTTAAATTGTTCATTGCTTGAAACATAAATTCACATTTGTAACCAGTAGTAACACAAAATCTTATATCATTATCTTTTTAAACAATGTAATTAGTTTGCATATAAAATTTAAATTTCCTGTATTTATATTTTCATTAAAGTAATTATTACTTTATACAAGTGCTTCTATATATTACGTACAAATGCTTACAATAAATCCTAAATTGTCAACAATGCACTCTGGTTTGTGCAAAAAAGTAAGAAGTACTCGAACTCATCTTGCTCATAAATTTGAAATATGAAATAACAGAGAAAAATATTACTGGAGAGTTGGTACTGCA
>BMAW01099189.1:0-12098 GCA_019974015.1 Nephila pilipes | reverse complement strand
CTTACTTTGGTTTATAACAAAATAAATGTTAATTCAGTGTTTTTGCATGTGATTCTATGGCTGTAACAACTTTGTTCTGGGAAAATTGCATCAATGAAAGAAAATCTGATTCCATCCTAAAGGGATTATATAATGGGTTAATTTGAGGTTGTTTCAATGATTATGATTTTTGTTAATTTCTTGCCTTGTCGATTCTATATTAACTTTCCAGTTAAACTTACGATCATTTCTTGAGAGGAGGTCCTCAACGCATATACTAGGAACCACCGAAAAAATGAGAGCATATTAGAAATAGATGTAATACATATACGTTCGCACGTGAATGTGTGTGTAATATACTTTTTTATTACTAGAGCAACGGCTTATTTTTATTACACACACACACACACATATATATATATATATATATATGTATACAATGTGTATACATATGTAACATAATACGTAACAACAACATATTTATGCGTATGTAATATGCGTGGATAACCAATATGTGCGTGGATGAAAATGTAACCAACCATGCGTAGCCAATAATGGCAACCAATGCGTATGTATGTGTCTTAACCAGCATGCGTATTAATACCATGGCAATAATAATATCACGTAATAATACGTAATAATAATGCTATGCTATGTATGTAATAATAATGCGGCTAATAATAATGCTAATAATAATATCAATAATAATAACATAATAATGTCTTTCTTAATATTATTGCGTATGCGTATGCGTACAACCAATAATGCGTATGTGTGTGGCCGTATGTAATAATGTGGCAATGTGTGTAATAATAATAATAACAACAGCACTGTAACAACAGCAATAGCATAGCCAATAATATGTGGCTTCTTATGTAATAATATATGTCAACTTCAACAACGCCAATGTGTAATAGCTATGTAATGTGTAACCAATGTGTAATAATGTGTGTAATGGCAACTTATGTAACCAATAACCAATAACAACAACTGTATGTGTATTAATATGTGTATGCTGAAGAAGGTTACATGGGAGAGGGATGAGTTTGAGGGACAAAGAGATCGAGGAGAGGAAATCAACTGACAATCGATGGGGAGGAAGAGATAGATGGGGAGATAATGGACCGAGCAGGATCGAAAACGATATTATCGGTTTCCAGTTGGGGACCACGGGTCGGAAGATTAGGCTTGGTTTAATGTTATAAATCGGCCTACCCCCGGCTTTGCTGGGCTTGTTGGGCTGGATCAGGAGAATCAGGAATTACCAGAAAATGGTTCATGGATTCAAAGGATTGCACCAGAACAGATTCCGTGATAAGATCTCTGAAAATGAATCTATAGTTCCTCGCAATTCGGGTACGGATTGAATCCCATTACAGTAGGTTCAATGGATTAAAGAAGATGCCGAAAGATTTCGACGATGAAAAGATTTTACGAAATAAAGAATCTATGATTCTAAAAATTATCAACAAATCAAAATATAAAGATTACTTACAAAAATTCAAAGAATGAAGATTCAAATATGTGTGAGTAGTAAGGACGGGTTGGTGCTGTTTTTGGAAACTCCCAGGATGGATGATCACGTATCAGAAGAAGATGGGGAAAGTATGTTTACTTACGTCACCATATGGAGATTGAAAAAGATTTAAATCGTTGGTTGGGTTGATGGTGATAGGAAGATGTAAAGGGATTCCTGGAAACAGATTGATGGGGAGGTATTGTAATAATATCAGGGGTTAATATGTAATACGTATATATAATCCCGGCACTTTCAGGAAGGTTGTGATCGACCTGAATTTTTGATTTTTGTGGCACTCGATGAGTTCTGGTTCGATAAAGAGCATGGTCACCGATCTATCGACTCGGACGGTTAACAAGAGCGCCAATATGCACGGTGCGTTTGTGCTTTGAGAGTGAGCTTCCACCAGTTGGGGGTTTGAGTGGTTGGGCTTGGTGCTCGGCCACCCCAGGCTCCGCCTGGTTGGCTCCCCTGACCCTTGCTCTAAAATAACATATGATTCCATATGAACTGTTTCGCTTGTGCGTACGATCCAATCTAGAGCAGTTCCAAAGACTTGGGAGAAATACAGTCGGTCACATCCAGATACGCCCCCACAAATCCAGCCGTAAACGTTAAATGTCGAAGTTTTTATACATGTATAAGCTGCGATTTTTATCCAGAGAGCGCGCGGTACATGCACATTTACATTTCATTCAACCTGCTATTTTACGATGTTCCGTTCCATATACTTATCCTCAAAAATTATTTTTGAATTTTATTCATTACCTTATTCTAAACAAAATTTGCTGTTGTTTAGATTGCTGGTGTTATACTCATTTACATATATACCTATATTTGTTTTCATCATGAGTTGGTTGAAACTGATGGAGTTATTTGCGCGCTGGCGATGCTGACCGTTTTTGGGTTTTCACTCGTAGCGCACTTATGAATGAGAGAAGGGGATAAAATGAAAGCGCGCGCCGCCCCTGATGGTTATCGATTTGTGAGATCATCGGCTCGGATTACTTTGGCCAGTCAGATGTATTATGGTGGGGAGAAAGGAGTTCCAGGATCAAAGGGAAGCGGATACTTTTTGATGTTGATGGTTGTTGATGAGGATGGATGGAGGGTAATGTCGATATTTTTCGATCCAGATCGGAAGGGAGTTAATGTCGGATCGGTTGTCATGTCGGGGATCTGGGGGTGGTTGGGATCAGATAAAGGAGGAGGAGGACTTTGAATATATCGTTCTCTGGAGAATGTGTTAATGGAAAATATGTAATGGGTTCATCAGGAGTTAACTCCCCTGAATAAGGTTTATTTTGTTGTCCATGGGGACTTGTATATTGAACAATTTGCTGATCACCACCACACCGAACTTTCAATTGCAATGGACCACGCCCTGCAAACAAGTTTTCAAGAATTTGTATCCTTGCAATTTAATAATAGTCTGGTTCATGGCTCCCTTTATTGTAGGAAAGTGTTACAATTATCATCATCTATTCCTGTAGCTCAGCCAATCCGAAACACCTATGACAATCGTTTGGTAATGAACGTACAATATTTTTCTCATGAATTACAAACAAAACAAAATATTAACAAAATGACGCACAGGAATGTACATGAAAAATATTCAAAACATCATAAAAATAGGTATTATAAGAATAATAAATTTGAGATTGAGAACATGGTTTATCTTCAATTTATCTACCCAGGAAGAAAATAATTTCGTTGGGACTTTGCTGAGGATGAGTTGGGACTTTCGTTAAGGACTCAGGAGAGGATTTACTGACCCCTATCTCGATCCGTTAATATGATGGATGAACAACGGATGGGGGTTCGATGCGTCATGGAAAAGCGATCCCAAAGTTGACTCTCTCATCCACTACCTGGATCGGGAAATGAAACTCCTCGATAATGTGTATTTGTTTTAAACTCGTTTGTGCATTAACCGTTTTGCCCCCGAAAGGGTCAGTTCAGCCCGTCAGCTTTAAAGGAAACGTCGTTTTGATCCCGGGAGTTCTTTCAGTACCCACCAGTTTTGATAATCGGGTTTAAAGGAGTTCAGAGCTCGGCGCCTTTCAAACTCTGACTTGGTCGTTTGGATTTTTGATTGTGCCTTAATTTGGAGACTTTATGATTTTTATACAGGGGATTTGGTTTTACTCGTAATTTTTAAATGCATTTGAGGAGATTTTTGTTTTTCTCAAAATGAGATTTCTCTACATATTCATATATATGGTAATGTAAGATATCAGAGAAAAAGTTATAAACTAAATTAATTTAAATTAATACAATGTCTTCCTTATATAGTTTTCAAAGAACTCCTACTACTTTCTGACTGTGTACAATCGATACCGTTTTCGATAACAAGCGTAAATCCTGCATTGTTATAAACTTTTTGATTTTTCATTGTTATTTGACTTTTAAATAATAAAAATAGGAAAATAATATAATTTGCATCGATATGAAAATAGTAAGCTAAAAACTGTCATGATGAATAAGATAAAATTTACATGATAATGATGAATTTTTGGTTTAACTTTTGATTTATGAGCGCCTTACGATAAACAATTTATGTTCTAATTTAACCTTGTTTTCCTCCATTTTTAATTAAAGCAAATTATTGACAAATGTGTTTTTCATGGATTGTAGGTTATATTGAAGCATTAAAAGTGTTTTTGATAGCAAATATTAATGTATTTCTAAAATTTTATCCGAACGTGTATGGATACCTTAAAAATATAGAACTCATATAATTTTTAATAGAAATAAATATTTTTGATTTACAAAAGAAATAAAATAAATTCCATAAAACCATTTTAAAAATGAAAAATTAAACCAATTTTTGCATTTTCTTTTCTTTTAACTCTAAATGGGTTTTTGTTTTGTATTTTTGTTTTTGTTTTTGTTTTATAAATACATCCGATAAAAATTATTTATCGACTTACGATAAATAAATTAAAAATGGAAATTAGCTTAAAAATGCATACATCAATATATTGATGGTACATCTGAAATTATTTTGTGTAATAAAGAATTCATTCTCTCTGCTTCGAGGAAACAACAAACGCGACAATTAACGAAAAAGGAAAAATAAACCAGGAAACGAAGATTTTATTTTTAATAATGTGTTATATTAAGAACCTTATTTTTAAATTAAAAAGGAGATTTGTTTAATTAATTAAATTAGAACATTTACTTTGCTTTTTCTTATTATTTAAATAACAACCTAAATAAGTTTTGTAAAGCTCATTCGATAAAATTACATACAAACACATAAAAATAATCAATTAATAAAAATTGTAGCCAAAAATAAGAGTTCTGTTAGAAAGTGTTTATGAAATAACAGGTTGATATGAGGGCGCGTTTCATTACCAGTTAATGATGGAGTTCCCACTGCTCGTTTATGTATATGAATATGATTGAGGAAGTGATCGAACTTGAATTGAATGATTGATAGATGGACGAGAGGGGAAGTGAACTTTCAGATAATCGAGAGGATTAAGTGAGCAGGTTAACAAGGTCAGGAGTAATCGTTTGAGAGAACTCCAGGAGATGAGTTAAGATCAGAGAACAGGCTTTCTACGTTGATGAGTTGGATAATATGTGTTTGAAGATGATGAGAGGTCAAGGAGTTGAGGAGAGCGATGGATGAGTTGAGAGAGGAAGTGGGTCTTGGTTGCGTAATTAACCTGATCCAAAGATAGATCAAGAAAGAGAGCCCAGCCTTCGATGGCTAATAAAATATGAGATTTTATGTTTGGTTTTGCGCTTCAGTCAAAGGAGAAAATTTCTGGGAGGAAATTTTTGATTCAGTTGAAATTGGACTTATCGGATTCTTAAACTGCGCCAAGTAAAAAGGGATCCAGGTTCTTTTTCTCGTTCGTCCAGGGAAGTGGTCGGATGGATCGGGAGAGAAACGGGTCGATGGGGACCACCGTAATTGCGTTCGTTGTTACTGATTTCGTTACGTTATAAGGAAAGGAGGATCCAGGGAGGAGGATTCTGATTATGGACGTGGTTACGCCCCTGAGGGGAGTTAGTTCAGTTCGTTACTGGGTCAGGGACTCGGGACATCAGAAAATCTCACGACGTCAGGGGAGGCTCCGGATCTGGGAAGGTTCGCCTGGGGAAGAGAAGAGGAAGTCAGTCGGGACATCAGGTTCTGTCGGAGAAGACAATAATGTTGACGCTGGGTGGAAGGATCTCAAAGAAAGATGAAATTTATCCTGAAGCCTGGTTTGCGCTTATTTTGTTGATCGCTCTCGGGAGGATATCGATGAATTACAATTTGTTTTCCGGTCGTTCAGTTCCTCAGTTCAGGTTCTGGGTCAGGAGAAATTTGGCGGGGATACGTATGATTGAAATGATGAGGGAGAAGATCAATCATGGGAGGTTTTGGTTTCGACCTAAAGCTGATCAATGGGCTCGAGGTCAGGAGGAGGAGTTTAGATTGCGTTTATGGATTTTTGCGCCCCCGAGGAAGAGTGGTGAGGTTCATGATGGTGGAGTCGGGGAGGAGAGTGAATTGATCGGGGCGTATGTTATTGCATATGTCGTTGTTTTCGATCAATCGGAAAGGAGTTCGGGAGGGAGTGTGATTATGGATGGGCGGGCGTCGGTTTGCGCTTTGGGGAGGGCGCACCAGAACTCTGGATTAACTGGTCGGAGAACGGACATGATGGAAATATGATAGAGAAAGAACAATGTGGTTTTCCCCACAAGAAAGTGGGATCGAGATTGCGGACGTTTTGGTTTTTCCCCAAACTAAAGACAGTAATCTTGCTCTGGGACTGAAAGGAGTTGCGTTGTGAAAATGCATAAACCATCAATATTGATGGGCCGTCTGAGAGAATGACGTATGTGTCTTTTAAAAGGAGGTCAATTCTTCTTCAGACAAACCTGAAAAACGCGGCGGTGGTGGTTGAGGAGAGGAAATAAACCAGAAAGCATGATAATATTATTTTTGAATTTAAAAGTTGTTTAAATTAAAGGATTAGTATAACTTTGGCCTTGCTACTCGAAAGAAAGTGCGCTATTTTTAAAGAGTTTGTAAAATATTTGGACTTAAATGACTTCATTCACTAAATCGTTGGTTTTCAACTCTATTTAAGGTCGGATACACATGGAGTTTTGGAGAATGAGTATCGGTTTATTGGTCAGTTCAGAGACGCCGGATACTTATGCGCCGTTTTTGCGCGTTACGTTTGATTACGCTTTCTATTTCGCTAAAATGATTTTTGTTTTTCTCATCCCAGATTACGTTTCTTCACGTCTTTCGGATGTGGCAAACTGGAGTTCTTTTTGTGTCGGGGACATTTCCGTGACCTTGCCTGGCTGATTAGGAGAAGAGAAGCATCGATGAAGATTTTCCGTTCGTCAATTCTGTCGTTTTTAGTCTCGAACTGTCGATGAACTGACTTGAAAGGAGAAGCTCGGTTGGTTTTCGATCCCGATCTCGGCAGGAATGGTTTTCGGGAGGATCGTAATGGGAGTTTGAGCATGTGAGGGGGTTCTTTGCACTTTCGGCACTCACGGAGAACAAATGGGAATTATATCTGGATCGGGGAGGAAGGAGGGTTACCAAATCGGGAGAAGGAAACCACTCAGTTTAAAGATTGATGAAAAGGATAGGAGTTAACCTATATCTATTACTGCCACAGCTACCCACATCTTTTAACCCTAAAGATCGTTTGAACAGAAGAATAGGATTACTTTTAGCGATCCCGATGATGGTTCTCGGTTTTGCGCGGGAAGGAAGGAAAGAGTTCCCCAGGGTGCCAATCTAATATGGATTGTTTATATGGATTAAAATCGGAAGAAAAGGATTATTATGAAAAGGATTAAAATAGGGGATTTTTGATTCGTTAGAAATGTTAAAAATTATTTATGAGAGGAGAAAGGAGTGATTATTTTGTATGCAATTCAGGATATAATAATAGGGGTTTTGGTTTTTGCTTTAAAAACAAGACAGTATGGATCGGGGAAAATCGTGGGATCTGATTGGTCAACAGTTCAGATCGGTCCAGACATGGTTCGGGATGGAAGGAGTTCCCCTGGTTTCAGGACACGTTTCGTCTCTCAGACATCGAGAGACTGATTTTTGAATGGAGAAGAAGAATCAGACGGAGAGGAGATGATCGCCACGTTCTGGGTTGCGCGCTTACGGTCGTCATCGGGAATGTTTCAGCGGCATCATCTCAGGAGAGGAGTTCTGCTTCCCACTGCCCTGAAGATCGAATCATCATATCGGGTTGCGCTTTCAGTTCGGGACAAACGACCAGGGGAGGTTATTGCCGCCTCGAGCTGGTTGCGCGCTCGATGGATCAGTTCCCCTTCGACTGGGAGGATCTAAAAATTGTTTAGTCGGGATTTTTCTTTTCCACGCATGGCTAACAACAAAATTCTTTCTGAACTATAAAATCCATAAGATAAACATCACAAAAATTAATTTCATATCGTCGTAAGCAAATGAAATACCAGCCGAATTACAAACACGTTTTCAAGTTAGGCCAATTGAGCACCTGCGTTGATATAAAATCTTTATTCCGTTGATCATGCGAATTTAAATATTGATGTGCATAGATTATAACGAACAAGGTTAAGTATGCATGTACGAATGTTTACTACTGTTAACTGGAGAAAAAGTTGTAAATTTTGGAACTAGTTTTGTTTTGTTTTTCTTTCAAAATATTGATATAATTCTGAAACACGTAGATTTTTGATTATTTTAGTGTAATTTCTCGTTCGGGGACCTTGCTGCCTTACCCCCTGAAAGAGATGTTGTTGGTGGATCACGTTTTATCAACTCGGCTTTTTCGCAGGGGATGAGTTCGGACAGATGTAGATCTTCTGACGGGATGGGAGTTGAACACTCGATGTTTAAGGAGACTCTTATCGATGGATGTCTGTCGGGAGGCTCAATATTTTTGTTAATCAGGGAACACATCGTTGTGGGAGGAGGAGAACATGATTTATGGCTGGCTTTCAAATTGCATCCAGTTCAATATAGTTCGGGATTCTCGAAATCAACAGCTGGAAAAATTGAATTCGTTTTGTGGGGAGGCCTGTATTCAAAATAAATGAGCAAATATTGCCAGTTGAGGAGTTATCTACTACACTCAGCCCCTCCGCCATAACAATACGTAATGCAAAAACTCAAAATCAGACAATTAATAAGTTTGAAGAATTTTTTAAGAATCATTCCACAACCTGATTTACATAGCGTACAGAACAAATAGTCATACTTACAATTTATACAAAGAATAATTGAGGTATTTATTTTGAATCTAGTTTAATACAGTACATTTAAATAATGACTCATTATACAATCACATATTCATTTATTTTACGCTACGTAACATTAATTTACTACATATATCAAATCAATAGAATTAGAAAATAAAGAATTAAAAAATACATAAAAATAATCCATAAAAATAATACATCTACGCTAAAGTGTTGGGAAATAAATAAATAAACATTTGGTTGCCTTCCAAAATTAGTTCTCGATATACCTGCCTGACCAATGTATCCTAAAACACCACATAAAGCACCTAATGCAAAATTTCAGACATTTTCAATTCTTTGTTACCTGATCATGTTTCAAAATTGCAAGATTTGAAATGAATAAAAAAAATGTCATTCTTTTTTCTTAAAAAAAAAGGGTTAAATACAGAATACTAAATATTCAAATTCATTGAAATGTGGTTCGTTTCTTTCACTTCATGATTATTTAATCAATAACGTAATATATCTAATATTGTTAACATTTAGATGAACCGACATCCAGCATATTAGTTCACATATATCAAATTCACATATCAGTTAGAAAGGTGTCAATGAGTTCTAATGATTAATTTTGCTAAAATTAACTATCCGGCAGAGAACCTTCAGTAAAATTCGGAATGTCGTACAAATAGCTGTAATATTTAGGTTATTGAATAAATGTAAGAAAAAAAATACAGATATTTAATCATCAAATGCTTGTTCAGCGTATACTTTGTTAACAACAAACTCCATGAAATCCAAATAATATGCCCTCAATTAAAAACCCTTTTAGAATTAAAAGAGATTTTGTTTAGTTTTAGCACCTAGAGTTTAGGAACATAATACTGTTAAGTACTGAAAAACATGTTTCTTACAAAAAATGATTTCTACAAACAAGCTAGTTTTTAAAAGAAACGGATGCCTAGAAAATAAATGCCTAGGTATATACTAACAATAATAAGTTATTTTGACGACGAAACTGGAAATTTTGAGTTAAGTGTTACCAGAAATAACGATATATTAAGCATAAGAGATCTAAGTGACAAATAAGGAGTAAGATTCCACCAGACTATTTAAACGATGGAGTGATAGGGTTGTTGTTCACTAACGTTGCACTGAAATAGAACACGGGGATTATTGGTGACGGAACTCGTAATTTTAACTTCGATCGAGTGACGATGACGACTACTGAATTAGCGCTCCCCTCTCCCAAATTCCACACCACGCCAAGTGGAACACTTGGCAATTCGACTTATTTAACTTGCATCAACGCTCTCTACGCGGTGGGTCTCCAGTGGCACGTGGGTTCGAACCCACGATTCGAGGAAAACAACAACGGCCGCAAGTATGCCCCCATGACTACTAGGCTACTTCGGCACTTAAAATGGAAGGACAAAGATGCAAATAATCGCAATGTGTTGGATGTTTCTGTTGGTTTTCTCTAACAGAGGATGAAGCACCGTATGAGCGGTGAAAAAAAAAAACTGTGCAGAAATGTCTTCAAACATTACTAGCCGTGTTTCTATTAATCACAGATAAATAGTTTTATTAAAACAGTGAAATTTTTTTAAACAAAAAACCATGAAAATTAATATTTTTATTGTTTCTCTATAAAATTTAATACTCAATTTAGTCAGATTTTAAGAATGCATGACTATCAGTTACATTTAAATCAAATACTTTTTCATAACATAGAATTCGAAATACATATAATATTTCTTTAACATCAAAATATTTCGCAATTCAGTTTTGAATTTTGTTTAAATCTCATTGCCTTTTATGACATTTACATTGAAATGTTTATTCAAATTTTAATGCTGTTTTCCGGGGGGGAAACTGACATTACTGGCTCATAATTGGTTACAAAAAATATAAGGTGTTTTGCATTTTAATGGCCATTTTCGCTTAGTCGATTTGGTACGTAGTTGTAACTTTTGAAGTTCCTAGCCCTTCTTAATCTTCTATTTGATAGTCTAGCTTAATTACTTCAAGTGACCAGTGCAATTAATAGTTTATTGAATTTAAAATTAGATTTTAAATGATAATTAAGAAATTGTGGTGAACGGTAAAAAATTAAAGCAGAAATTTACAAAGTTACATGAGAGGGGTGGGGGAGCACAGGGTGATATTCATGTTCATCGAATCAGGAGACAGCAGTTCTAGTTTGATTCTGGATGGAGTGAGGTTGATGGGGCGGGTTCGGGGTTTCGACGAGGGATCTAGAGAGTATTTTGTGATTGGCTGGTAGCTTAGGAGTGAACTTTCATAAAAACTTTGTGACAGACATAAGAAAAACTGACGAGCGTCAGCGAGTCATCGCTTTTGCTCAAAGTGATGGATATAGTGGGTCGTAAAAAACTATGTGGAAGGCGCCCAAAGGCGATTGGACTAAAACAATTATATCAAGAGTACCAGAGACACTTTGCAGTATCAACGCTGTGTGATTAGAGGATATTAAACAAAGTTAAATGTACCGAAATCTTGCATAATGAAGGTCTAATAATTGTGAAAAATGAAGAATGTTATGGGGGTTTAAGTGGGAGGGACCATTTTGTAGTTTTATATGCGAAACTGAATTTGGAGTGGGGGTTTGTAAAAAGAATTTGAGCCTTAATAATTGGATTATTGTGATGGAGAATGGAGGTGAAGAGATTTCGAGAGCTTAGTGATATATGAATCAATTGGTTCAATTTGAAATCATTATGGATTACTTTGTTTCTTATATACCAGGGGGAATTTGTCATTATTCTGAGAATTTTGTTTTGCATTATTTGAACCTTTTTCATGTGAGTTTGTGTGGCCGAACCCCAAATAGGGGCGGCGTAGGTGATGATTGGGCGAAGGATCTGTTTGTAGAGTAAGACTTTATTATTTAATGAGAGAGGAAAGTTTCTGCCATTGAGTGAAATACATAAATGAATTTTATTCCAAAAATTTTCAGTCAGGAATTTGACATGCTGCTTACTAAGGCAAACAAGCGCTTAATTATCTGCATTAATTACAATTTTTAGTCTATGTAAATAATGAAAAAAGGTATTATTGAATCAATAATTGCAAAACATTTACGATTTCTTGTTATTGCATATTTAGTTTCGCAAGTTCTTAAGCTTCTAGAATAATATACAACAGGAAGTAAATTATTAGAGACATCTGGTTGTTTTACAATTTATCCAAATTTGAGAGGCGTCAACATACAAAGGAATATGTGCATTAGATTGAAATAAGTAATTCATGTTTAGTAATTAAAATGAAATAAAATAATTGTAATTCATTTTAGAAGTTTAAAACACTTAAAGAATATGTATTGAAAATACTCCTGATGTTTTTCAGGCCACTTCAAGGGATC